>JARVGS010001792.1:19604985-19623256 GCA_031762315.1 Hypsolebias antenori | reverse complement strand
ATTTTTTGTTTTTTTTTTTTTATTTATTATTTTAAAAAAAAAAAAAAAAAAAAAGAGACAACAGCTCTACCAAATGAGTCATTGTGCACACATTTTTGTAAACACACATGAACTATTAACCCTTTCTGCATTCACCATTTCCAACTCAGTTCATCATTTGACAGATAAAAGATCATGCATTAGTGAGCAATATTATTTAGAATTTGGTTTGTGTTTACATGCAACTTTTCACCATAACTGTATCTGCTGTACTTTAATAAACATTATGTTGTTACACATACATAATAATTAAAGTGATTCCTATGAAAACAACTGCTTCTCTAGTTCATCTTAATTTGCCTTCAAGTGTAATGCTTGCTTCTTTTCAGCTATGCCTTAGCAGATAACGCCTACCACACCATGCTGACAGAGTTCAACAACCACTTCATCCTCATCTCTGGTGAGAGTGGAGCGGGGAAAACCGAGGCCTCCAAGAAGATCCTGCAGTATTACGCTGTCAGCTGTCCGAGCACCACTTTACTGAACACCGTCAGAGACAAAATGCTCATGTCCAACCCTGTCCTGGAGGTCTGAAGAATTCTCTGTGCATTTGCACCCCTAAAATGCACTTTAAGCTTGTCACTATGACTGAAATTACTTTATTTAACCGTAGGCTTTTGGCAACGCAAAAACACTGAAAAACGACAATTCGAGTCGATTTGGGAAATATATGGACATCCAGTTTGACCGCCAGGTGAGGACCCACAGACAGGATTCAGACAGAAAGGCAAATAGTTTATCTGCAGGGCTGAATCAACATTATATGTCAAGTAAAAATAAATACATCATGATGTCCTCAGGGCGATGCTGTTGGAGGCCACATCCTGAACTACCTGCTGGAGAAGTCAAGGGTTGCACATCAGAATCACGGGGAGAGAAACTTCCACATCTTTTATCAGCTGGTGGAGGGAGGATCAGACAACCTGCTGCAGCAGCTGGGCCTGGAGAGAGACTGTCAGCGTTACAACTATCTCACACAAGTCCGTAGGATTTGATGAAACTTTTCTCATTGTTGAATAAGCTCAAACTGCACTGACAGTTTCATGTTCCTAACAGGAGCAGTGCGCCACTGTGTCGTCTATTAATGACAGAAATGATTGGAAATCTGTGAAAAATGCCCTACAAGTTATTGAGTTTGATGAAACAAACACCAGAGTAAGTCACTGTATTACAGATGTTGAGTACCACTGCAGCTGCTGGCTTGTTTCACAATCCACACCAACGTGTGCTTCTGTGCAGCACTTGTTTGAGGTCGTTGCAAGCGTTCTCCACTTGGGGAATGTTCAGTTTGACGCAGACGGAAAAGGTCATGCACTTCTGAACAACAGAACAGATCTGGACTGGGTTTCAAATGTAAGAAAAAGACCAACGTGTTCATGTTCAGCACAAGGGTGCACACGTGCCTCATGCTGTTTTTCTTGGCAGCTTTTAGGTGTCGATGCCAACAAGCTTCAGGAGGACCTTACGTTCAGGAAGATTGAAGCCAAATGTGAACAGGTTCGCACACACTGAAGCCTTCTTCACTTTTATTGTAGGATGAGATTGGGTTCACATATCTGAATTACCCCTGTCATGTCTGCTCATTTTAAAGGTCCTCAGTCCATTTACGAGTGATCATGCCATCTATGTCAGAGACGCCCTGGCTAAAGCCATCTATGGGCAGACCTTCACGTGGCTGGTCAACAGGATCAATGAGACAATAGAGAACAAGGTAAGAATTTTGATATTGATTTACAGAAAGCATTCCATGTGTTTGACCACATTATTCTCCTTGAAAAATAGAATAAATATGGCGTTAGAGGACCAGCATTACAGTGGGTATCTAGCTATTTGAAAGGTAGGAAACAGTTTGTACAAATAAATGATGTAAGATCTGACCTCTGTAATATTACATGTGGAGTTCCTCAGGGTTCTGTTCTTGGACCAAAGTTATTTGTTTTATATGTGAATGACTTGGTAAACGTGTCAGGACTCCTTAAATTTGTTCTATTTGCAGATGATAACACATTTTTTTGTTTGGGTAAAGATATAGAACGGATGTTGGAGTTGATGCAGACAGAATTTATAAAAATACAAACTTGGTTTAAACTCAATAAATTATCATTAAATCTAGATAAAAACTAATTACATGATGTTCAGTAATAGAAAGAGAACTGTCGGTGTTCCATTTAGAGTCGAGATGTTGAGGTTTGTAGAGTTGGTGAGGTGAAGTTTTTGGGTGTCATCATTGATGACAAACTGACATGGAAACATCACATAAATTCTGTAAGAATAAAAATAGCTAAATCTATTGCAGTACTGTACAAAGTAAGGGAGTTATTAAATGATAAAGCTCTGTATTTGTTGTATAACACAACAATTGTTCCACACTTAATTTATTGTATTGATGTTTTGGGGAAAGTGTGTAAAACAATTATAAATCTTATTTTTGTTTTACAGAAAAGCGCTGTAGAATTATTACTGTACTAGAAAGCATTACTGTCACCCATCAAGCACATTATTTTACCAACTGAAGTAATTGGACTTCCATGATTTGGTAGATTATATTTTATCAGTAATGTATAGGGCTCATAATAATACATTACCTTTAAATATCCAATTAAATTTTGTTAAAAGAGAGAGTTGTTATAATCTTAAGGGGATGGACATACAAAGTACCGGTATTTGTGAAACCTAAATTTTAGAACTAGTTTGAAGGGATGGTCTACTTCAAACCAAGGAATTCAATTATGGAATAATCTGGAGAGTGATGATGAAAAACGTCAGCTCAATGTTAATGTTTAAGAGAAAGATCAAAGATGGTTTGTTAAAAAAAACTAACAGCTTAATGTGTATCTTTATGAATCGTTGCTTGAAAAGGAGTTATTATTATTTTTTAATTTGAAGATTATTATTGTTTGAAGTTATTTTTGAAAAAAGGGGCAGACAAAAGATTTTGTATTTCTTATTGTATATGAATTGTTTTGTTTTAATGAAATGACTAAACTTTAAGAATAATAATAATAATACAATGTAGTAATATAAATGTCAAGAAAAATACCAAATAACATTTGGATAAATTGTTTTAACTGACTTTTTATTTTCTGTTAGGACTCCTCACGGAAGACCGTCATAGGACTTTTGGACATTTATGGATTTGAGGTGTTTTATGTAAACAGGTGAATGCTTTTTTTTTTTTTTTTGCTTCATGACATTATAGCCTGACAAATCAAGACATTATTGTAGCTGCGACCTTAGTTTTGGTTATGGGATGGATTTATAATCAAGGATTTTTCTCTCCTAGTGGCCTTGCAGAAGATAAAACAATGCGTCTGTTGGCACTTTGTTAATGTTTATACATTTTAAAAACAAAGCTGATAAAAACGGCAACTTTTTCTCTCGTCTTCTTTTTCAGTTTTGAGCAATTCTGCATAAACTACTGCAACGAGAAGCTGCAGCAGCTTTTTATCCAGCTGACGCTCAAAGCCGAGCAGGAAGAGTATGAAGCAGAAGGAATTGAGGTAAACAAAGAACTAATAAGTGATATAATATTAATATAACATTCAGTGATATGATAATGTTAAATTGCTGAACGTTTTATCCAAGTGGGAACCAGTTCTGTTCTTTAACAACAAGATCATCTGCGACCTGGTTGAGGAGAAGCACAGAGGAATCATTTCAATACTGGTGTGTGGTTAAAGGTCATTTATTATTTTATTTAAAGACACACATGCATACACATGTTAATGTTTATTCTGCAGGATGAAGAGTGTCTGAGACCAGGTGATGCCACAGATCTCACGTTCCTTGAAAGGTTGGAAGAAAAGATGGGGAATCACCCACACTTTGTTACGTGAGTTCAAACCTGAGCTTTGTTTGCTGCAAGTTGATTTATCACTGGAAACATTATAAAAGCAGTCAAACAGTAATCACAAATGTGCATTTACTTATCATTTTAACTCATATTTGACGGTAGGTCAGTGGACAGAGCTGCAGTCTTGTTATCTTGAGGCTGCAGGTTTGAGCCCACGTTCTATCTGGTGTGAAACAATCACCAAATCTTTTAGGTACGGTGACCCCTGCAGAAGGGAGCTGCCAAAAACAAAGAAACAACAACAATATTTGATAAATGATTAGTTTAATTTATTGTATAGCGTAAATGATGGAGCACCACTTTAAAGTTTCAACATTCAGGCCTCACTCCTTCGTCTCTCTGTTCGACTGCAGGCACAAACTGGCTGACAAAATGATACGCAAGACTATGGAGAGAGGAGATTTCCGTCTTTTGCATTATGCCGGGGAGGTCACCTACTGTGTTGTGGGTAAATAAAATTCAATATGGTTCTTCTACTCAAACTTCAAGTATCTATCAAAATAATGAAATTTTGATCCTGCAGTTCTGTGATTCAGTTTGTTTCTTTGTCTTTTTTTTATATATTGAAGGTTTCCTGGACAAAAACAATGACCTGCTATACAGAAACTTAAAAGATGTAGGTCTGCTGTTTTGTACTCAAAAGGGAGGACTTTAATCATTTAACAATGTGGGCTTATTGTAATTAAAACAAGATGTTTGGTATTTGACAAATCAGTATGAAACTGTCAATGTGTGCATGAGTGTGGCGTCAACCCTTGCGTTCTTGTAGCTGATGTGCAGGTCAAAAAACGCCATAGTCAGCGAGTGCTTCTCCAGCATGGACCTAGACAACAAGAAAAGACCAGAAACAGTGAGTTCATCCACATTCGGCTCCTCACATCCCTTAACTCTGACATCTAATTTTATATTTCCTTCCTCATTTTAAATGCACGAGTTTTTTCTATCTTTATCTGCACAGTCACAGTGTGAGGTGGAGCTTTTCACCCTGAGTTTTGTCTGCAGGTTGTGACCCAGTTTAAGAGCAGCCTGCTGAAGCTGACAGAGATGCTCATGGCCAAAGAGGCCTGGTACATGCGCTGCCTGAAATCTAATGAGTCTAAGCAGCAAGGTACATCCGCTGAGAGAAAGTTAATGGTAACAAAAAATAAAGGATAAATCAACTTTATAGACTGGGTATCTGGACCTTTTTGACTGTCGCACATTCATAGGCCAGTTTGATGAGGCATTGATCAGACACCAGGTGAAGTACCTGGGCCTGATGGAGCACCTCAGGGTCAGAAGAGCTGGTTTTGCTTATCGACGAAAATACGAGGACTTCTTAAAGAGGTACCACAGCGTTCCACATGAATGCCTGATGGATCTTTTCAGATATAACTGCCTGTGTGTTGTTATTGTTGTTTATTTGGCTCATTTTGCAGGTACAAACCTCTGTGCCCAGCCACCTGGCCTCACTGGAGAGGACAGCCTGCTGATGGTGTCGAGCTGCTGGCTCAACATCTGGGCTACCTGCCTGACGAGTACAAAATGGGACGGTGAGGACAACTCTTACACGTCAGTAGGGCAAATGCACTTTCTAACCAATAACTACGAATAAACAACAGGTCGTAATTTGATTTTTGTAGAACCAAGATCTTCATTCGGCATCCCAGGACACTTTATGCCACAGAAGATGCTTATGAGAAATGCAAACATGATCTGGGTGAGTTTAAATTAACTCCTAAAAGCCGTCATCATCACCATTTGGTAACAGTAACTTAGATTTAAGCTCTGGGGTTGCAGCAACACGACTCCAGGCCAAATACAAAGGATACAAGGCAAAGGGAGAGTTCCGGAAACAGAAAGAAGCAGGTAAACACATGAAATACTGTGGTGTCTACAAGTTATTTTTTAAGCTTTTACAACATTTCCGTCTTCTTCTTCGAAAAATATTACCATCACCATTGCATTTTAACACAAGGCCTTAAGGTAAATTAAAAAATTATATTAACTAACTTGATTATTAAGGAAAATTATCAAATTTTAAGTGGGAAATTGTGGTTTTAGTATTTGCTGTGACCCATTTATATAACCATGTTTTGAATCAGTCCAGATATTTTACAATTTTCTTTTAGAATTCCTTCATATAACTTACATCTTTGTACCAAACAAGACAAATAATAAACAACTAAAACAGACACAAACTATATGACACCACCACCACTATGTTTTACAGATAAGAGGTTCTTATGCCTTAAAACTGTTTTACTTCATTTACGTATAACACATCATTTAAATTTTAAAAAGTGTTTCAGTTTAATGTGTTAACAAAACTTTTTCCTTGCGACATTTGTTTTGTTTAGATGATCTCCTCCAGCTCAGTGAAGACAAGTAGAAATGATCGTTTTAGAAGCTGTGACTTTCATTTTGCAGACAGTTTTTAATTGTGATGTTGATTTAAATTCCTTTAATATCTTGCAACTATACAAAATTTTGTTGTTGTTGTTGTTGTTTGTTTGTTTGCACCTTTTTTTAAAATGTCCATAGCAACTAAGATTGAAAGCTGTTGGAGAGGAGCTCAGGCAAGAAAGGAAAAAGAGAAAAGAGCCTGGGCCGTAAAGGTCATCAAGAAGTGAGCGATGTAATCAGTGTCACAGATTACATTTGTCTGTAGCACTTTTACTTAAAGATCATGTATATTTTACTTTTTATTTCAGATTCATCAAAGGTTACATAAACAGAGGGCAAGCAAAAAACACAGATAACTCTGAGTATCTGGCCTTTGTGAGGCAAAGTTACTTGAACAGACTGAAAAATAACCTGCCAAAGATGGTTCTGGATAAAACCACCTGGTTAAATCCTCCAGCTGTGATGACAGAGGTACGTCAACACCAGGTAATAAACTTACGGCAGGTACTTCGACTCTGTGGATGATTTTGGTATTTTTATAGGCATCAGAGATGCTGCGTAAAATTCACTACCGTCTGATGGTGCGGAAGTACGTGAGAGGAATCACACCTCAGAAGAAAGTGCAGGTAAGATGCCCCAGACACGTCGTGCAAACTGTACTCACCACGTTACTGCGTGAATGTTTAGGAAGCAGTCGCACTGTCATCCATTTTTCTTACGTACATTTTTTGACATCTTTCTCTTTCCACAATTTTTGTGCTATTTCAACAAATCATAAAAACTAACGTTCAGCTCTTTCAGGAGAATGTGTGCTGTGACTTTTGGTGTTGGTGCAACTTTAGCATTTTGAAAGTTAGCCTTTTCTGAATAGAAAATGAATTGAGCTCATTTTACATCCTTCAACTCTTCAGATCTGTTTATAACCTTTTCATGCTCCTTTCATATTCTGTCTGCTAGTTTCAGCTTTTTCTGCTATTTCAGCTACTGTTTAGCTGTTTTTATCCTAAATTTAGCCTTTTCAGCTAATTCCACATTTTTTGCACTCATTTAAACTTTTTTCAGCATAATTCAGCAAAAATGTGCTCTCTCCACTTCCTTTTGTTTAGTTTTTTTGTTGCTGTTTTAAGCCACTTTTCAGCAGTTTTTTTTGTTGCTAATTTTAGCCTTCCCCCACACCCACACCCTGATAATTTTCCCTCTATTTTGCTCATTTCTGCTTCTTTCAGCCTAATTTGGCAAACACATTCTTTCAGTTTTCTTCTGCTGATTTAAACTTGTTCCACCTTTTCAGCTACCTTTTTTTAAAGCATTTTTTAGCTCTTTTCAGCTGTTGTCCGACAAATACACATTTTTCATGGTAATTTCTGCTACTTTCAGCGTAACTAACTGTTCTCTACTAATTTCAGCTTGGTATGCACCTTTTAGCTTAATTATGCTAGTTTCAGCTACTATTTAGCTATTTTATGCTAAACTGAGCTTTTTCAGCTAAGTCAACATACTTTTAGCTCATTTCAGCTCTTTCTGCTCCCTTCACTTTAAGCTTCTTTCTGCCTTTCAGCTACTTTTCAGCCATTTTTGTGCTGATTTCAGCTTCTTTCTTATTTAGCTACTTTCCAGATTTTCTGCAAATTTTTGCTTATTTCCTATTTTAGCAAATATGTTTGCTTCTGCTAATTTAGGCTTGTTCTTCCATTTCAGCTACAGCATGTTTTAGCTAATTTCAGCTGTTTCTTAGCAAGTTCCTCTGCAATAAGCATTCACACTGCATTTTCATGGGAAATTAAATTTCTCTAGTTATATTTAATCTCTTTCTTCAGCTTCAGATGAAGTTTGTTACAAGCTCTATCTTCAAAGGCAGAAAGGAAAGTTATCCACAAAGTATCACTCAGCCTTTTGTGAACTCAAGAATCAGTAAGTCGCTGAAAGAAAAATCACACAATGTCCTTTTAGCTTTGAACAATTATGTTAACATGTTTTACCCCCTTTAGGTGACCAAGAGATAAACATGGGAGTTCTCAGTATGATTCGCAATGAGCACATTAAGGTAATACAATAATATTGCTTATTTCAGCACATTGACCGGTGCTCACTGCGTTGTGTTTGTGTTTCTGTAGTACAGCGTTCCAGTGATTAAATATGACAGGAATGGCTTCAAACCGAGGCCAAGGCAGCTCATCCTCACTCAAACTGCTGCTTATGTGGTGGAGGAGGCCAAAATCAAACAGAGAGTGCTGTACATGTCCCTCAAAGGTCAGACCAAAATGACATTTTATACTGTGATCATTAATTGTTCTTGGTTTGATTTGTTTTTTCTGACTTGTTGCAGGGGTTTCTGTAAGCAACTTATCTGATGGCATCATCGTATTCCACATAACACGTGAAGACCCCAAACAAAAAGTAAGTCCTTGTTTAATAAGCTGTGGATACAAGTCACGTTTATTTGTTGTGTACAGAAACTGAAAAATGTCTAGTAAAAATCTGAAGGGCGCCGATGCCACCACCGCTGAAAATAGGACTCAAACAGCTGCTGTGTTAAAACTGTAAGTCGGACTGTCGTGAACAGTGAGCTGCAAGAAGACTCTGATGGTCACATCATGTGAATGCTCATTTTCCCACACAGTTTTATGTAGGTGATGATTAAAATTCCTACAGCAGTGGGAGACGTGCTGAGTGAATAGAAATAAATTGTTCTGATGTATAATTTGTAAAAGAAACCAAATCCAAATGAGCGTGAGGAGGTGTTTTTGCAAAAGTTTTTAAGACAGCTCAAAACTTCTTATTGAGCAGTAAAAGTGATGAAAATGCCAAAGCCCAACTACGACCCATTTAAACTTTGAACCATATTCCTGTTGTCGAGTATATGAGCTGTAGAGCTCCAAACAGGGCTGGTTTTTCTGTTTCACAAAAATCCTATTAATTCAGCATTTATTGTTGCACATTTTATCTGTTGTATTCCACTACCAAAACATATACTATTCATAATCAAGCTGAATGTTCTGATGCATGGTTTCCATGTTTTAATTCAAAACTGTGACAAAATATGGGACCTTTTTATTTATTTTTTTCATTAAAGCAAAGTAAGAAGTGTTGAACCGCTTGTGCACTAGCACCCTTAATCAAATCTGGTGCAAATAAACCGAGGGGGTAAAAGAGGCAATTAATTTACAGAACACTTTTATTTAGTCTGTTTCCCCCCTGGTCGTTTCAGGGAGATCTGATAATGCAGTGTGACCATTTGTTTGAGTGTCTGACCCAGCTTAGCATCATCGCTAACAAACAGAGTGCTATCAAAGTGGTTCAGGGCAGGTGAGTTAATTTTACATTTTAAAGGCTTATCTTCAGTACACCCATCTTAAAATCCCTTTTTTTGATTACAATATTTTTCAGCATAAAGGTCGAAATCCAGCCAGGAAAAGAGACCGCAGTAGACTTTAGCACTGGACAGGAGCCAATGGTGTACAAAGCCAAGAATGGACACCTCATGGTGGTGAGTTCAGTCTTAGAATGAAGTAAACGGACTGATGGGATATTTGAACATCGTGGCCTGAAGGTCATTTACGAAGAAAAGGACACCACATGAATCAGACTGTTTGTCGCTGCAGGTTGCCACTCGTACAAGGACACGGTAACATGTGAGGGCAGAAGAGACGCACAAGTGGCCCCTGCATATTTTATCATCTGACCCCAATGAGCAGATCGGCCTACAGAAGACACACCTGAGGCCAGGAACGGCAACACACAAGACATCCAGAATGAGCTTCTTTTTCTTAAATTGGGACCAGAGGTTAATCAAGTTCATTTCAACTTTTTATACTATTAGTTTTTATGTGCTTAAAGGTATCCAACTAGTATCGCATGCAAGGTTAAATTTAACACAGTCTACAAAGTAAGAGAACTGTTATAATTCTGATTTCAGAATAACAAAGCCATATGTATTATGATTTTGTATTTACACACAATATGTGAATTAAAAAAAACTAAAACAAAAGATTGTTTATGAAATTTATTTGTGATAAAGTGTATAAAATATAAAACATTTAAGTTTACTTTTGTACAACATACCTACAAGTCCTGCAACTTAAGCCTATAGTGTGCAAATAGTACAATCTCTGATGAATGACAGACAGGTCGACTTTACCTCCCTGTTAGGATCTTGTAGACAGAGCTCCTTTCCCGGCACCGAGGTGTCCAATTGCACTCATTCACTTCAACCTCAGCAGACATCATTCTATCAGGTACATTTAACACCTCAGGTCAGAGATCAAATTCCCTACTTTATAAAAAAAAAATTTTAGTGGAGTAAAGAGAAAAACATCAATGGTAAAACTAAAAACAGATCAAGGACTACAGTAAAATGTTTGTTCCTTTGGCGATGCCCAAACTATATAAAATATTTTAGATAATTCTAATTATAAAGCTACAAATAGCAATGGTAACATCTAGTACAATATTGCCATCATGTGGCTGCACTGTGTAAAACACCAGTTTCATCTACTGATGATATTTTACTTGTATGAACCACAGTGAGGAAAAAGCTGAAAAATCTATAAATTTTAGTCGATTATAAGGTTTAGTTTTTATTTTTTCTGTATATCACGTAGATGGCAGAACCCCTACTAACAGCTCTCTTCGCTTCTCCAAACACACTGATTGAACTGGTTGCCTGATGTGCTGAATGCAAACATACAAGCTTCTGTCATTATTGTGGCTTACAAAATGAAAACTATAGAGCATGAGTGCTTAACAAATACGACAAGAAGAAACAAAAACACACAATCACCTAAATACTACACACTCATCTTACAGTGATCGTCTAAAAAGCTGGTAACATTTGGGAAGGCAAAGAGACATGTGCTGGGTGTTGTAAGGCACAAGCATGGTGCACACTGTCCAGGGTCAGAGAAACAGGCAGCTGTGTCACAGGAGAGAGGTCACTGGTGGTGGTGGTGTGTGCGATCATCGGGCCGTTGCTTGATATGAAACCTTCGAAATCGCTCAGTTCGTTCTCGCTCCTCGTCCTCATCCAGACGGTATCGCTCGTCAGGAGGGTCTATGGTAGCGTCGTCTTGAGACTCGTACAGAAGGATGTTGAGGGTCTCCTCATAGATCCGTGCCTCGGGGAACTCCACCTTGGTTTCACAAAAATGCAGAGATCTGTACAGAAAATTGCAACTCTTTGCGTAAACAACAAGGAGTGCTGTATTGATGCATATTTACCTTGGTCTGCTTCTTTTCTGTGGCATAAACAATGGAAGTGCAGCACACTTCAGCAATCTTACGGCCCTGGCCATAAAATGACCAACAACAAATCTCATCTCCAATCACATCTTTGATGAATAATACTCGACCATTGAACCGCAATGACAGCTTGTCAAACAGCTCAATGTTTTTTAGCATGTTGTCATCAGAATTGCTAGATGGGAGACAAAGAAAAAAGTTGAAAAATGCTTTTTAAAAAATTATTATTTACATCCAGTTATCAGATGAATAAAACGTACCTGGTGTATGAATATTTGTTGTTGCTTCTGTTACACAGCAGTTTCACAGTAGGCTGTAAAAAAAAAAAAAACTATATCATTAAAAGCTCTTGTGTGGCAAATTTATCATTACACTAAACACATACATTAGGCACATTTCATAAAAATAAAAAATAAAAATCCATGACATACCTTATTTGAGGTTGCAATGAGTCTCTGCTCTTCTTTAGAAGATGTCATGAGAGGCACTTTGCAAAGGGGTTCATATCTTACTTTGTTCTGAAACAAAATTTTAACTTTTTAATAACAAAATTTCCAACTTAACCTATTTATTATGAAAAGGGATGTTACTGTTGTACAATAATCAAGACTTTAAAAGCAAATTGATTAAAAAGAAGAATACAAAAATGAGGAAATAATCAGATCATCACCATCATTTTTTGTCAAAGATGTTTTTGAATAAGTATTATTAAAATGCAAAATTATAATATTTTTAAAATAATTTACATTTATGTGCAATTTTCAATTCAACCTTGAATAAAGTCTGGAGTATAAAAGAATGGTGAAGTATTTCAAATTAATTGCTGAAGAAACAAACCCCCTTACCTGCAAAGCAGCAGAACACTCATCAGCCAGGCCCTGGACAAGATAATACTTGGCCTCTGCAAGAAGCTCCTCAGTTTCCCGGCGACTGTCTGGGAGTGGGACTGCTCCATCTCTAAGGTAGTTGAGAATCGTTCCAAAGTGTTTCCCACAGCGATCAATCAAGATCCAACCTATAACGAGGACATGATTAGCAGTTAAGAATAGAACAGATCCAATTAAAAGCAGCAAAACCGTATTTAAAATTTCTTACCCTCACTATCTGTGAGCACCTCCATCCTGCCGCTGAACATAGCTTTGAGCATCGTGTCCTGCTTGGTAAGCGTCTGCATTGTAGTGTAATATAGTGCTCCGCCCACATTTAATTTGACATATTTGGAGCTTGGGCTGGAGCCTTTGAATGATGTAGTTCGTGTTGTAGTTGCTGGCAATGCCGAGCTCACCACAGTCTCTCCTGACATCTCTTCCTGGAGCAACACAAAATACAACAAAAATGGATGTTACTAAACTGCACATCTTACATGCATTTTTCAGTCTAAATAAACACTGATACAATATATATTGTGGTTATCTAACGATCATATGTTGCACATGACCACTGAATTTAATCATAAGGATGTACTTGCAAATTAAACTTTTTTCTTTCCTGACTAAAGTTGAGCTCTTTAGTTCTCAATCATTATGACCAACTAGAAAAGACATTGAAACCTTTTAAAGTTTATCAATAAAGCGCTCAGTCTGATAAGCGTTTTATGTCTCTCTTGGTTTGTAAGTTGCGTTTGATAACAGTATCTGGTGAAATATCTAAGCCCTTGTTGCTGCCTTGTGGACAGGTGGTTGTTGTAAATGAGAATGTTTTCAATGGACTAACCTGGATAAATAAAAGGTAAATAAAAATAAATATTGTAATGCTTAATTGTAAACATATCCATTAGGTACCTGTGTGACTGTCACTACAGCCTCAAACACCCTGAAAGATAAAGAGTGACAAAGTCTTCTATAGGTTTGCTAAAAAGGTAAGTCAGGTTTCTAAAGTTTTTTCACAGCGTGGAAAAGAGCAGAGCAATCGTTTTCCCCTAGTTAAATTTAGCCATTATCTTCCACTATTGTGGAGATCTATAAATACTAACACCTTTTAGTAGATTATCAATATCCAGTGCTATGCAAAACCTGAGTTAAAAAAAATGTCATTGGACTACTTTTCTTGTTTATTTTGCTTCTCATCTGAGATTTCTCAATTCAAACATAAATGTGTGGAGTTGCAAGCCTGTAAACTGCATAAAATACTCCATAATTACTTTAAGCAGTATTGCTTTTTTATGTTTTTGCTTAGTGAGTTGTCTGGAGAGCACAACTCTGTGCTTCTGGGTGGCACTTCAGGCTTTGTACTATGTATATACCCAGGTCAGGCATTACCATTTCGTACCCTGGCTTGTATCAAACTCAAAAATTTCAACCCTTAACTAACCTTTAATTACATCCTTTTGCCATAACTTTGGATCCTCAACATTGTTTTCAACTTTTAATTTAAAGTTATTGCCCTAGCCCTAGTTGTTTTTTAATAGACGAGTTTTATTTAGTACATGTAAATCTTCTGCTTCCTTTCATTTCATTTACTGTTAACTTTTTATTTACGTAAAATTGTAAATAGTTGATTTTTTTTCTGTTTTTAAATTGGAATTGAAATGAATAAAGATTTAAAAAAAAAAGTTAAATGGGTGGTAACTTCGTAATTCGCAGTTTGATCACGTGAAGAGTGTATGAAAATTAAAGAGTTTTATAATACAGCCGCAATCAATTTAGTTTAAAAACAATTAGCTCTGCTATGTTTAAGTAAAGCTTATACATTTTTCAAACACAAACTCGTAATTTCATTTCATTGACCACTGGGGCCTAGCAAGCTAATTAGCATAACTGTTGTTGCCGAAAATGTTCTATAGCAAGTAAATTACTGAACATTACAAAATGAAGTAATAAAAATACACACGTTAATTATTTTCATTGCAAGGTCGTTAGCTTGTTCTTGAGTAAAAATACATATATTTACCATAGAATCAACAACAGCCTCGGTAAACGTAGCTTGCTAACACCAGCAGCTAACAACTCTTCCTTCCTTCCGCCGATCCCAGAGCAGTTTTCAAAATGACGTCAACTGTCTTTAACACTGTTTAAAGTGACAGGTAGCATTATTTAGTGAACTTTGTAATGTTTTTCAGTAAGAGTATGTTATACAACAAACAAGTATGCAGGATTTCACACAGTTAATGAACCACTGCAATTGATAAAAACTGTTTTAATTTCTTTACGCTGAACGTTTCCGCTAACGAAGGAGTAACAGTGAAATCAGTCCCCCCCCTTCACCGCCCACCCAGACGTGCCCACCCATCACGTAAAATGGAATGCTTATTTTCGACACAAAACCTGCTCAAAAGTCACTGTTGTTACCACACAAAACGACGGTCATTTAGCTAGTCTCCGACTTTCCATTAGCACAAAGTTTTGAATTGCAACCTGATCATGGACGTTAATGTTACCCGGAATCATTTAATGCGACACAAGGGATTAATGGCTGCGGTCAATGTAGGCATTCCATCTCATTGTTTACATTTCAAAACGGTCTGTTCACTGCGTTAGAAAACTTGACATCGATACGGGATTAAACAGCACACCAACATGATGCCATATTTCTCTAAATGGATGTAAAATATTAACATATAGTCAGTATCAAGACGACAAGTTGCGAACGAGTCCTGTGCGCTAACCATCGCTTAGTTCTTGCTTATCATCTGTGTCGTTATTTATTTTACAAGATGCCAAGTTAGTCTTTTAATTTTTTTGTCCTTCCTTTTTGGATGTCACGGACAGACAAATAATTAAGAAGGTATAGCGTCAGGTGAGCCTAAAGGCCAGACAAAATCTTCCCGTCAGTGTTACAGGTAAGTTCAATAATAAAACATGATTTCAACTTAAAAAAAAAAAAATAAATAGCAGACGTTTGCTGTGAGACTACTTTAAAAATGTGATCAATGCCACTGTGCAGATTACAGAAGCCTAAAGTATTTTACATTCTTTTCTTTCCACCCCCAGGATTAAACAATGTTTAGTGTCCCTCAAAGCTCCAAGTCCGAGTTCCTGGATAAAGCCAGACAGGCCAGAGAGGAAAGAAAAGGACAGAAAGAGAAGGAGAAAGCAGCAACCACCATTCAAGCTCTGGTCAGGAGATTCCTTTGTCGCTGCAGGCTCCAGAAACAAATAAGGTGAAGAATTGTTGATGTTTTTTCATAAGTGAAACAAGTAAATATTTCTCATTTTCACATTAATGTAACTGTTTGCTTTTGTCACTTTTTTTAATTCCCAGAAAAGAGGTTGATGAATATTTTCAAGCTAATGAAACTGGGACAACAAAGAGAAATGCTCTTCCCATTTTTAAAATTTCTCGAAAGTTACTGTTCATATACAGCCAAGATGATAAGACGGTGAGTCTGTGTCTGTTTTTAACATTAATTAACACATATGACATACAAGAGGGGTTAAAGTGATAAAATATTTCATTTAAAATGTGTATTTTATAATTTCATGCACCATTTATTATGAACAGAATTAAGAAAAGACCTCCCCTGCTTATAGGCCTGTCTTTTCATTGTCACAGCTAGATATGTTTTTCAACTTGTGCCATATCTTATAAGATATCTTACAGTTTTACTTATAACATATTATTTGTTAATTCAACTAAAACCCTTGTTTTTTATATAAATTATTGTAAATTGAAATCATACTAATGAAACTCAGATGTTGCTCCTATTACACTCCAAAGTACAAGTACCTTCAGACATAAAATTATTTTATTTGCACACATACTGTGTTTGCAAAACTCTTAAGTCTTTTTAACATAACAATTTAATAATTTGTTCTTGTCTATACTTTACTACTTTACTTTATAAACTTCATGCCTGTGTATCTCAAAATAACTGTATTTCTGATTTTTAGAGATTTGAGAAGCTCTGTCGTGCTATTCTGGCTAGCATGGAGGTGGAAAATGAACCTAAAGTAAGTGTGTTTATGTAGGTACCTTCCACATGACAAACACTTTTAAAATGTGTGTTTTTCTCAGTGAACGTTCTTTAATTTGGTCTTCAGGTCTGGTATGTTTCCTTGGCTCTTTCCAAAGACCTCACCATTCCCTGGCTCAAACAGATTAAAGATGTGCTGTGGACCTGCTGTCAACTACTAAAAGGTTTAAAGGTTAGTTTGTATAAGGTTTTGGAAAAAATAAGTTTTGATTACAAGTTCATTGCTGTGATTGTCCATAATGCTGCTGTGTCTGCTGGGATTTTTTTTTAGCCAGACATCCTTCAAGACAACAAGTTAGTAACATTATACCTCACAATGCTGGTGACCTTCACTGATACATCAACGTGGCGGATCATCCGAGGAAAAGGTGAGTCTCAAGTATGAACAGGTCTTTTGTTGTCACTGGACATGCTTTATCAGAGAAACATACTGGCAATAAAAACATAATTTATCATCAATGTTACAGGTGAAGCTCTCAGACCTGCTTTGACAAGGATTTGTGAAAATATCATGGGCCATCTTAATCAAAAGGGATTCTATTCATCTTTACAGGTTGACTATTACAACTCATATTTGTATAACTTTTTCAAAACATAAGCAGTGGGATATTTTTCTTCTGCTCTTTCATTTCAACTAATGTGTTAATCAGAAACGCACAATGTGTGTGAACATTTGTTTAGATTTTACTGACCAATGGCTTGGCTCGTTCTAAACCATCGCTCTCCAAAGGAACTTTGACAGCCATTTTTACTTTGTCAATGAGGTAAGTTCTAGAGCTAAATACTTGAAGGAATCACAATTATATGTTGTTTTGTTGTAGCAGTTTTTTTTCCTCATCTTTTTCTGTTTCTGTTTGTCTGTTTACATATTTATATTTAACCTAAACTCAATATTTTACAGGCCAGTCATTGCTGCTCACTTCTCAGACAATTTGCTAAGATCATTCCTCATCCACATCATGTCGGTTCCTGCCATCGTATACCACCTTAATGTGCTGACTCCAGAGGTACGTAAAAGTCATTTGCTTTGTGTTCTTGTTACACTGTGAGAACTGAATACAGTAATGTGAAATGTTTGCCCCGGCATCTGCTTGGACTCAACAGTGCATGGCATCCATTCAGACGCACGAACTGCTGCGGAAGTTCATTTTGTTTCTCAATCGGGAGGAACAGTGTCTGGACATCTGTGTGTGCCTTGAGGGCAGCCACACACTATGCCTACTTGGTATAGTATATTGGTTGAATAACACTAATGTTTATACTTTCAGTCAATACAATTTTGAATATATAAAAAAAAATCGATTTTGATTGTTAACATGAACTGCATCCTTCTCTTCTTTGACAGGCAATCTGATCTACTTGGGTTACCTTAATGAGAAAGTCATAGAAGAGGAGGCAAACCATTTTGTGAAAGACCTGACTGACATGCTGTCATACTGCCAGAGATATGTATCACAGAAGAAGTCCAACCTTACCCACTGGCACCCTGTTCTGGGCTGGTTCTCTCAAACTGTAGACTACGGGTCAGTAGAAATACTTAACGTGCCTAAATTAATTCCTTTTAACTGTAAGCTAAATTACAAAGACGGTTTGGTAGACTAATTTTGCCTGGTACTTAAAAAGGAAATAGAATATTTTCTAAGACTGAGAAAGTTTTGACAAGCACTCTCTTCAAATTGTGTTTTTTTTTTTTCCCTACAAAATATCAAGGAATTGTTAGTATTCATGTAAAGGTCTATGTTGCAGCCTCTGACACAAACAAACATGTTACAAACCAGATTCCAAAAAAGTTGGGACACTAAACAAATTGTGAATAAAAACTGAATGCAATGATGTGGAGGTGC
>JARVGS010001792.1:19501850-19513392 GCA_031762315.1 Hypsolebias antenori | reverse complement strand
GTTCCGACGTACGGCGGTATCGACCTACGAACGGTTCTTAGGTCCGGAACCCGTTCGTAAGTCGAGGACCACCTGTACTTGTACTACTGACTAACCATTTTAACCCCATTCAAGATGGCCGCCACAGCTAAGCATCCTTGTTAAACACAAACAATTATAACTCATCCATTTCTACAGCTACTGAGATAAAATATGGTGTGGTAGTAACTGAGAGTCACACATACTCCAAGAACTAAAGGATTGTACAAAATACAATTTCCACCCATCCTTTATATTTATCTGCTTCTTCCTTTTCTGGTCACGAGGGTCACTGGTGCTTATGTCCAACTATCACTCTGCGAGAGGTGGGGGACTTCCTGGACAGGTCTTCAGTCCATCTCAGGGACACATAGAGACAAACGAGACAAACAACCATCACTCACTCTCTCACTCACACCTAGGGACAATTTAGAGTTACCGATCAAACTAACATAAATGTTTTTGGTCTGTTAGAGGAAACCGGTGTACCCAGAGAAAATCTACGCATGCACAGAGAGAACATGTAAACCCCACACAGAAAGCCCCCACGGACCGGGATTTGAACCAGCAACCTTCTAGTAGCTCTACCAACTGCGTCACTGCTCCACCCCAAATTAAATTTTAGTTCTATAATTTCTCAAAAACACATCTTACAGTGTAGATAAACTTAATTTAGTCAGTGTCATCAACTCCTTTCTTGACAGAGACCAACTTAGGTTGTTTTCACACCTAACAGTCCAGTAGACTCGGTTCGATCGGGGACCAACTTTCAGAACATATGTTTACATTTTCAGCTGGTGCGGTTCACATTCACACTGCACTGAGTCAGTCGGGCCAACCTGTTCCCCCATCGCCTGTGGTGGCGCTGCACCAAGAACTACTGAAGGAAATGGCACAAAAACATCTGAAGAAGACACTGAGCAACTTACTTCTGGAAATAAAAACAAACATGGAGTGGTGTCTAATTTTAGCAGTTTTAGGATTTCTGTTTTGTCTGAGGAACATGTGCCAAACGAACATTTTTCAACAATGGACTCTGCATGAGTGGAAGATGAGGCAGCAGACCATGGACAATGTTTTTTTCACACGAGGCGGCTGAGACAGCTCCGTATGAGGTAAGAGAAATGTGCATCTGTTTTGGTTGTATTTTCTCAGAATGCCCTGCGCTGTAGCCCACTTCCTGCTTTTGGAGCGGTCTCCGGTCTGCTTACAATCACACTGCATTTGAACCACGCTAGAGATCACTTCAAACCGAGACCTCGGTATTTAGGCGGACCAGAGTTAGCTTTTTTGGTCCACATCAGAGTTCGAGTGCTCATTCACACCTCCCCAAACGAACCAGACTTTCTAGGCAAACGGACTAGAGTTTGATTAAAGTGGACTAAACAGGGCTGGTGGGAATGCACCCTTAAATTTACACTGAAATGTTACATTTTGATCAAACTTGAAGATTGTGTTAAGTGAGTTTGATTATGTGTTAGATGACCTGCAGAGAGCCCGGAGAAAAACTGCTGCAGTGATTTACAGTAATCACCTCTTGGACTGAACTCGGAGTAGACCAAACACGAAGCTAACACTGCTTGTTTCTCTTATTAAATATAACACACGGGCACTCTTTAAGCCACAGTTTATGTCTTTGCATGCAGGTGTCGCTCATACCTTCTTGTTGGCAGTTGGAAGTCATCTCTGTGGTGTGTTCATGTTCTACTTTGTGCCACAACAGTCATTGTGAAAGGAAACAGAAGGGGAAAGTTGTTGTTGCAGCAACTTCTTGCAACAACTTCAGGATTCTTTTGAAACAGAGTTTTATTAAAAAAAAATTGTAAGATATGGAGTACCGGTAATAGAAATATCATTTGTTTAACCATGAACAGAACAAAGCAAGAACAGGAAAGGTACAAATGGTGTATGTGAGTGTGCGTGCATGCTTGTTTATGTTACTTTGTGGGGACCATTTTTGAACACATTGTGAGGACCAACTGCTCTTTGTGAGGACTAAACCCCATTCCTCATAAGGTTCAAGTCTCGTTGGTGGGTTAGGGGTTAGGTTTAGAACTAAAGTAATGGTTAGGTTTAGGGTAAGGGTCGGGTTAAGCTAAAGAAATGAATGAAAAATTAATGGAAGTCAAGGCAAAGTCCACATAAAGAGTGCAAGACAAACCTGTGTGTGCCGTGTGTGTGTGTGTGGTATGAGAGAATTGAAATGGGAGTCAGTGAAGAACAATTAATTCACAAAAACATGCTTCTTTGTGAGCTTTGTTATTTAAAATACTGAACCAATTGGTATACAGTATAGCCCCTCGCTACTTCACTGTTCGTTTATCAGACTCGCTCTGTCATGGTTTTTCAAAATAAGATTGGACATGACACACAACTGGCTGATTGATGGATCAGCCACACGAGTGGCATGAATTTTATATGTAAAATAAATTATTTTAAAATGTTTAGCACCCGATGCACCGTTTGTGCAGCCCATACTGCAGGATAAACGTCATGCTGCAGCTGATCAGCTGTTCACCACGCAGAGCTGGAAAAGTGGGCGTGGCCAAGAGCTCTTGCAGTGGCAAAGAGCAGAGGAGGCAGGGAGCTGAAATCATGACATTCTGTGCTCTTAGAGGTTTAGAGCTTAGAAACATTGTTTAGAGTATTGCAAGAGTGTGGGAAGGGTTTTAAATGCCTTTATAAATAATAAAATAAACCACTACTTACTACTTGTTCTACTATTTCTACATTGTGGTTTTTCATTTATCGCGGGTCTTAAGGGTACGAATCCCCCGTGATAAACGAGGAAGTACTGTATATGAAGGTTTGTGTTCTTTTTCCTCTGTTATAATGTTATTTAAGAGGTTTTACCTGAGCCCTTGGCTGTCACCAGCGCTGACATGACATTGAACTGTAAGGAGTGAGTACTTGTGAAAATCTCTAATAGCTTCATAAATAGATGTGTTCTTGGCAGCCTTGCCATAACCAGCTTTTAGAAGGGAAACTGTAAATATCCAGAGTGTAAGTCTGTCCATGAGGATGTATAGCCATTAAACCAATATCAGAAACTGTTGACTGGTGTCGTTAGGATTTTATGTGAGACAAACGTTAAAACAACAGAAATGTTGTACCACTGTTTATCATTCTTTTTTTTTTTTTTCACGTTTGTTTTACTTAATGATAAAAGAACATCGGTGTGTTTTATGATGTTCAGCCAGGAGCTGCAGTGCGCACAAAGGTGCTGCAGAACAACATGAAAGGTGTTGAAAGCGATTCTCATTTTCTCACAAGGTAGTTAGTGACGGCAAGACACAAGAAGTTTTTTGCTTCAAAGCCTTCAGCTCACTGAAAGGTAGTTCAAAGGTCCATTTCAAATACTGTATAGGTCTCTGATTTTTTTTTTTTTGTCCACTTTTAGAGGAGAATTTGTTGAGGAGAATTTGTTGAACGAAAACGTTGCAGGCCCAGGTTTAACAGGGGTCAAACGGTGCACAACTTGCCTACAATAAAGTGTTTTTATGCGTCTGTTGAGCATTTTTTCATCTTTGATTGTCTGTGATTCTGTTTTATAACAACAAGGAGCTCTCATTTGTCATATCCAGCACAGTTTCTACTTATCACATGTTTATGCTGTGACAGTTTCATGATTTTGCTACTTTTTAAAATTTATTTAATAAGAAAATGGGCTCATACGTACCAGTGATAATCACTGTGGAAAGTGCACCATGTAAGCATGTGAGCCTGCACGCCTGCAGTTTCCTGTGCGATAGTGTTTTGTGAAGATATCTGAGTGGTCACACAGGAAACAGAGATGCTTTCCAGGGTTGAACCAAAACACAGCTGGAAAAAAGCAGCCTTCAAAGGCAAAAAATTAAATCCAAGCGAGGATTTATGTTTGTTTTAGCCCAATCTATACCATAACGTGAATGAAACAAAGTCAGCCTGAACTGTTCGAGAACGCCTTGTCCTTGTTAAATGACCAACGAGTTTCCTGTCATGTTTTTACTGCACCTTCTTCAACACAAACAGTAACAGATCGCTTGAGCTTAACACGTTTAATTATTTAAAAAGAAATAGAATTTGTTTCTTGTTGTCATGTTTGCAAAGAATGTAAAAAAAAAAGTTTTGTGGCATAAAAATAAAAAATTAAACTTTTGAAGGTTGCCACATAGGGAAAGAATTGCAGCAACAACCACATATTTTGTTTTGTAGAAGTGAAATAGCAAACAGTCTCGTGGGAAGCAAAAGGATGTTGTAAAGATACTAAAGTTCTTGGTCTGTGGCTCCCCCCCCCCCCCCACACTCTCTCCCTGCTGATCTCTGTCCCCTATCTCTCTCTTTCTTCAGCAACATGTGGTTTTCAGGCTGAATCCTCTGAGGAGACATCCGTTTACTGATTGCTGACACTTAAACTGTTGCAAAAGACGTTTTTCTTGTAAAGCACTTTCAACAGAAGGAGTTCTTACAACATGCCTGCAGGTTGGATCAACTGAAGATGACCTTCCAGGAGTCTTCAGCAAGATGTTTAGTTATCAAATGTGCCGAGCAGTCAGTTTTTTTTTTTTTAATTAACAATACTAATTTTGTGTGTAACTTATTAAAGTATCTCAAGAACACTGAATGGATTTTAATAACATTTTCTGAAAAGTAATCATCGACCAAATCTGACAAAGTTCAGTCAGGTCCTCTGGATGGTTTCTTTTTTTTTTTTTTGCTGAGATGTTTCGTCCTTCATCCAAAGGACTTCATCAGTTCGAGGAGCCACAATAAACTCAATCCCACAAGCAGCACACGCACATAGTGAGCCAACCAGTTTGCTTTGATAAGATGGTTTCTGGGGCCCGCCCTCTCCTCTGTCGACTCCACTGAGGCAGCCATGACCACAGCAGTTCAAAACATCAAAGTTCATGTTCGGTAATCCAGGTAAAAAAATCCAACATGAGTCCAGATGAGCCCCTCACACAGTGATAGCTGGACATGGGCACTGGTGACCCCCGTGACCCAAAATGGAAGAAGCGGGTAAAAAATAATGGATGGATGGATGGATGGATGGATGGATGGATGGATGGATGGATGGATGGATGGAGTCCAGATGACCTGACTGAACTTTGTTGGATTTTTTACCTGGATTACTGAGCGTGAACTTTGATACATTGGACAAATATTTACAACAGATTAGCTTTTAGAGTATGTTCAATTCAAGATCCCTCAGTGAGAACTGACCTCGGCAAAAGGGCCTTCTCCTGCTCCGCTCCCGTTTCCTGGAACATCTTGCAAAAAGATCTGAAGCTCTCGACCTTGACCTCTCTGTGGCTTTAAACATCTGCTAAGTTCCTGGGAAAAACCAATGCAGACTTGTTCCTGTATTTAGTTTACACCACCTTTCAACCAAGCTGTTTTTTTTTTGTTACATTTTTTTAATAGCATTTTATTTTCACTTGTTATTCTCAATTTGTACACATCCTTTATGATCATCTATTACTGTCACTGTTATCCACTGTTGTCATCACTCTTTGTTAAAACCAGGTAGGTCTCTCTTGTAAATGAGTCCCCTTGAATGAATGAATGAATGAATGAATGAATGAATGAATGAATGAATGAATGAATGAAAAGATGGCCATCACAGCTAATCAACATTAGTCAGCACATCAGTGACTATCACTCAATCAGTTTTATATATCTTGAGCTAAGATCTTATAAGGTAGCTGAGAGGGATTCAAAACTTTGGCATGAAGGGTGGTGGATGCTATGCATTCCTTTACAAATTCTACTATAAAAAACCTGGACTATAGAAACTACACCTGGTCTATAGGCCTTTTATTAGATTTTTTTCATATATATACTTTTTGCTTTCAGCTTCAGTCCTTGCTTTTATTTATTTATTTTATTTACTCACGGTATTTACTTATTTGTCTCAGTTTGTTCAGTCTTGTTGATTTCGTCTCATCTCTGTCAGATGTGTGGCAGCCCTGCTCAGTGATGGTGTCACTCTTGCAACATTATTCCTTCTTGTCAAGCTTATTTTTCCTTCACCCTCTTCTGTGTGATAGTTCACGTCTTTCTGCCCACTCCACTCTCTCCTCCCTTCCCTGCCACCTTCATCTGCTCGCCCCATCTCATCCTCCCGCCGCCCCTGTGTCCTCTAACCACTTGACACCTTTTCAGATTCATCCCCATCAGTTGGCAGACAGCGCACATTTCACCTGCAGGGCACAATGCTGCGATCCTCATGAATCAATGGCAGATAAATCAATGCTATCTCTTTTTTCCATGCCCCTGTTGCCCTTGATTCCAACCCCCCCCCCCCCCCCACTCCCTCTCGCTTCCTCTCCGCTGCTTTACTGTTTGTGGAGTCTTGAACTTTGCTCAATTAAACCGAGTTCACTTTCAGGAACAAATTGTAACAGTGTAAAGCTTTCAAGCTTCGAGACAGACACTAATGTTTGTGCTGGATGGTGCGTGCAAGAGCTTTACTTATGAGACGTTCCATTCTGAGAGATACAGCAGTGATTTTATTTATTTATTTATTCATTTTTGTTTAGGCTGAACCTGAATTCACTGGAACTGTGTGAATCCTCTTCCCAACGAGGCTTGCAAAACGCTCGCCATCAGTTGTCGAACCTTTCATTTTGAGCTAGAGCTACAACACAAACGAAGCAAATATTCTTTGATCACATTTACGTAAGAGGAAGACGGATGTGCAATTAGTTTGCAAATAACCCGTTCTGTTGGCGTTTTAGCGAATCACTCATAGGTTTCTTGGCAGGGAAATATCCAAACATGATTTCACATCCAATCTTGGGGCTCTGAAGCCTGTCAGCAGGAGTGATTTCTGGGAAACGCACAGACTCAGACATATTATTTTGAAGACTGCATTTAATATAGCCCACGTAAAATTATCCACTGTGATATTTCACCAGTCTCTCCCCCCCCCCCCATAAATAATTCATTGTTTTCGTGTGCCCTCATGCTGCCTTGGGGATTGGAACAGCCGAGTGTTTTCACAGCGTATTTGAGTCCAATCTTCTGCGGATTGGGCGTCCTCTAATCAAACCACAGTAAACATGCCTTGAATGTTTGTTGAGTCATCTGCTTATCAGCTAATCAAATGGCTTATTTGCCTGCGCGCCTGCCTCAGCCATGCACAGCACAGCTCTGGTTTGGTCTTTTTTCAATTATTTGTTTATCTGTTTGATTGACTATAGGCAGCCACGCCGTGCAGCCGACACGACTTCACCCATCAGATTTTATCGCTCCCTACATCTAACGTGGCTGTAAAGAAGGCGAGCGGTTGAAGTTAATGTCTTTAAAGGCACTGAGGAGGCCAGGCCTCCTCCTGTTTGGAAAAATGTTCATTTCTGGTGGCACGTGTGCTTCTGTCATTTCTCGTGCAGGTGCAAGGCCTCACGAAAGAACCAGTATGTACATGCAGCATGAGGCTGCTTTTCTGCTACAGAACGATGAAAGTGCAAGTCAGAGAAAATTTCAAAGGCAAAAGTCAGGACAGCGACACGGAGCTGCCAGGGACTGGTGAGCAATCAGATAGGGCAGAATTGATGACCTGGCTCAGGATGGATTTCTTGGAGCGGGCTGCCAGACCGAAGTAATACTTTCAGGCTCTTATCAGCGCTGGCATAAGCTGAGTGCTGCATCACCCACTTCCCAGCGTCAGCTTATTATGAGAGTCCACGATGTGTGATTGCTTGTACTGCCTTTGTGTGTCCCTGGGTCTGTGTGCACTGGGCACAAGAAGAAGAGCAACACTCGGGGGGTGCCTTATAAGTGAACTGCTCACTATTAGATTTTGCAAAAGTAAAGGGGTTTTCTGCAACATTTCTGTAACTTGTAGCTGAAAGTGTTACTTCAAAGGTACATTTATTAAAATATCAACAGAGTGTAATGTTTTATTCTCTGTTCTTGCTTTCTCTTGGTTATGGTTTAAAAACCCAAGATGGTGGACAAGCACAGAGTGGACTGGTTGCATCCAATAATGTAATTAAAGCAAAAGAAAACTGGCAGCGTGGTACATGAAACTACACTTTAGGGAAGAGGACTGGAAATTACAGCGAGGAACTGACACACAAACTAATTTACTGAGTGAGAGCAGCTGAGAGTTACTGATGAATGACAAGTAAGGCAAGACAACCAGGCGCTGAGGAGAGAGAAACCACGAGCACGAAACACATGTAAAACTGCAAGAAACCAAGAAATCCAAACAGAGAAATGAAATCAAATTAGCAAAACCATCAAAACTTCAACTGTCACGTGTTTCTTGTGAAATATTTGTTCTGAAGAATTTTATCTCATTATCATCCACAAGTCACAAGATAACAATAAATTCATTTAGCTCGCAAATATGATCAAAACTGAGTCGTTGCAAAGTCACAAAGACAAATACAGGTAGTCCTCGACTTACGACGGAGATCCGTTCTCACGCAGCGTAGTAAACCGAATTTGACGTAAGTCGGAACGTACGTAAATACATATGACGTACCTGTACCTCCGCCGCTGCACCGCGTAACTTTTGACGTAAGTCCCTGGTGATGGCCTTCCTTTTCCTCAATGTACTGCCATCAGAAGAGTCCTCCTTGCATTTTGTGAGCAGTAATCAAGGGCTAATGAAGGGCTAATGGCCTACAAGGTATGCTAGCAACACCGTCCTCCTCCGTACATTACTGTATTCCTCCGCGCTGCACCGCGTAACTGTATTCTTCCGCCGGTGTGCCGCTGTGCCACCGTGTAATGATGTTTAACGTCGTAAAACCGTCGTAAAACCGATGTAAAAAACGACGCAAAACCGACGCAAAACCGACGTAAAACCGACGTAAAACCGACGTAAAACTGACGTAACTGCGTAACTTGAATAAGGGAGATGCGTTTGTAACCTCGAAACGTTGTAAGACAAGACCGTCGTAACCTGAGGACTACCTGTATAAACTAAATCCACACAGGGTCAACTTGTATGAGCAACACCGAAATCATCTCAATAGTAAATGTGTCCTTAAATCAAACGTTTGTAAGCAAAACTTTGTGAACAGCGCCCATCTTGTGTGTTTATTTATCTATAAAAGCAGCCCAAGTGATTGAAAATCATAAATCTTATTAAATCTTATCAAATTTGTACACTGCCACCTAAATGTTGTCTCTGAAATTTTATATAATTTGGATATATTTGTTTACATATGACCAGACTAATAACATGATTCAAGCTTCCCATTGTTTTGTTTACAATGAATGTGTACCCGCATTTCAGACTAAAAAATGCTGGAGTGAACTCCTTCAAATTGCACCTTTTTGACGTCGTCCAGGATAGCACGTTTTGTTTAGTTGTATAGTTTGCAAAGTCATTCAGCTCTCTTAAGAATAGCCTACTTTATTTCTCACTGCAAACCAGCAGGGAGATTTCTAAATGACGTTTTTGTCCCATCAGCGCAAGAGCCCGCATCCACCATGGCTGCAGAATAAAGAGCTAATGTGATGTTAAAAGTGGTTAAAGATCTCAATCTGCATCCTGTCTCATCGGTTTATATCAAACCACCGTTTTTCTTCTTCTTCCGCGAATAAACAACGTGGTTTCAGACGCTGAGACGCCGAGCGTCTCTATGGCAACAGACCTCAATTAGCGCTGATTGGCCAACCCGTGGGAATGTTTGTGTTCCCCGCGCGCTGTGATTGGTCGGTGGGCGGGCCGAGCAGCCTGACAGTCTGCAGCGTTCCGGGTTATTGTCAGTCTCCGCTGCTCGGCTGAAGGGCAGGACCGCGTCCCGGAGCTGCCTCCAGCAGCTAGCTCTTTATTCAGACGGAGCACTTCCTTTTTTGTATCGGTTCACAGACCAAAGAGATCCTCTGTGAGCTGCGCTACCAGCCTCGTCGGGAAACGTGCGTGTGGATGTGGAGGAAATCCATCTGAGAGCGAGGCTGCCGACACCGAGGAGGAGAAAGTGACGGAGACGCTCCGGGATTTTTACACCGCGTCTGTTCAGGATCTTAGCAGGCAGCTGATGTCTTTGGCCCTGCCTTGATCTCTTTCAGGGTACATTAACACAACAATGCCTAAATAATCATCGTGACAGTTTTTCTGTCTCTTTTTATACATAAAGTCGTCTATAGTCAGCAGACGGACCCCGTGCGTAAAAACGAGGGATTTTTGGAATACTATACTGAGCTGCCATCGTTCACCCACTCAGATTTTCATTTTGAGGAGAAAGTGTTTCTTTTTTTTAATATATCATTATTATTTATTAATTTTTTTTTCCTTTAAGTGAGAGGAAAAAAGCAACACGGACCCTTCACTTTGTTTTTGGAAGCTAAACGCAGAAAAGCCAAAGCGCACTTGCTGCGCAATCCAGCCGCCGAGCTGCGCTCCTGCCCCCGACAAGAAATAAAGCTGATTAACTTTGCCTGCTTGACGCGAGAGTGTGGAATCTAATTTTTAAAGGGTTACTTGTTTTTTTATTTTTATTTTATTCAATTTTATTTTATTCGCATCCCATTAGAGGACAAGGATAAACTTCATCAACATTTTGAAATCGACGGAACAGCAGCTGGATTTTGGAGGACCAGAATGACTCTGTTTTAATTTGGCTCGAGGCAGAACGAGGCAGATTGCTCAGTGAAAGCAACAATCTGCATGGAGTTCTAATCTGCACTAAGGAGCAATTTATGGTAAATCAATATTTCTCTTCCCGTACAAGTCCAGCGCGTTCTGTGTTTGGATCAGTTGGTGCAGCGGCTTGTGTCAAATGGAGCCTCCTGGGATGATTTATAAAACGGTTGCCTGCTGTTTTCACAAGATTACCTCAGATTTAAAGTCTCTGTTTCCACGCCTGACCCACAATGAACGCATGTGTTATAAAAAAGAGAAAAAGGGTCTTGTTAGACAGCGACGCTGCCGAACAGCTTCAGGAACTGCTTTGATGCGTAATGCTGGGCTTTACAAGTAACAATTAGTGCTGTGGAGGGCCGTGCACGGCAAACATCTCAGTGTGTGTGTATGTGTGTGTGTGTGTGTGTGTGTGTGACTGCAGCTCCGAGCAAAAGGTGCGACTTTCTCATCTGCTCGCCCCCGTGCGTCACCGACTGCGCGCGGAGGGGTGGAGGAGGGTGACTGCGCGGTGTCTGCTGCAATTAGTGATGCCATATAATCTTTTTTTATTGTTATTTTTATAGTGGGCCTATACAGTGCGCGCGGAGGGCTTTTTTTTTTTTAAATCGAGGAACTCGTAAAGTTGTCAGAGACGTTTAAGGCCGTAAAACTTTTCAACTGGATGACGCTGCGTGGTCTCACTGTCCCTGTCTGTCTCACTGTCCTGAGAGGCGTCCCCTGCAGCCAGAGACAGACAGGCCATCATGCATACACACATGCTTTCCTCATATGACTGGGAGCTAATAAAACTCTGAACCTTGGAGCCTCGTTGCTGAGGCTGCTTTGCAATATTTAGCCTCATTGCTCACGCAGACTGGAGCAGCACATTGTGCTGACTGTGCCAAGTTGGGTGTGTGTGTGTGTGGGGGGGGGGGGGGGGGGGGTGCCCGGGGTGTG
>JARVGS010001792.1:19468889-19479421 GCA_031762315.1 Hypsolebias antenori | reverse complement strand
TAAAAGTGTCGTAAACACGACGTAAAACCGACGTAAAACCTACGTAACCGCGTAACTTGAATAAGGGAGATGCGTCGTAACTACGAAACGTCATAACCCAAGACCGTCGTAACCCGAGGACTACCTGTATTTAATCTGGGGGGCAAGGCATTTGTTTGGGGGGCACTGCCCCCTTTTGCCCCACCAAATAGCCAACCTCATCTCAGACACATTTGCTCCCCTGTATGCTCTGTATGTTATTGGAAAGAGCTGAGCTGGAGATGCTGAGAGTGAGAGATGACATTTAACTCATGGATGATCTGCCTGAAACAGGGAACAGGGGCGGGGGGTATTTCCAGCCAAGCATACTGAACACATTATGACAGACTGCTGGGACAAAGGGAAGCTGTAAATCTTCTAAGTAGTTTTTGCTGTTTGCCATGGCGAGTATTTTTGCCTGCTGTTGACATCTGCGGCAGCAGGGTTCAGCAGACACCTGGTTCACATCTTCAGCTTCCATTAGGTGACTCTTTGTGTCTCACGCTCCTTCAGGAGTTCATCAGCCAAAATCAACTCTCTCTGACCTTACCGTCCCCTTCATTCAAAGCCGTATAACAACCCCTGCCTCCTGCATGTGTGCAGGAGCACGAACAGATGTGTGCTTGAGTGTGACAGTGTCGTATTGCCACGTGTGCTTTTGTGTGACTCGTTCTGCAGCTCAGCCCTGTACAAACTAGGTTTTTATGGTGCGCATTCAGGCCCTGATACCAATTATGCAAACTATTAAAAATTTAAGGAGGACAGTCTTTTATAATTTAATCCTAAAGTAATAGATTCTATTAAAAATGCATGAGAGGAGCTTTATAGATGGAGCTAGAATTAGTGTCTATCAAAGACTCCAGTGAAGGATGTAGGGGGAATGGGCAGCAGGAGTGGCGGTATTGCCTCATTATTCAAATGGGATATGATTATCATAGCAGGAGCCCCATGAGCTTGAAGCACAGCTGACTGGCCACTGTGATTACAAACAGGATGCTCTTTAGATAGAGAGAGATCTCTTCTCACTGGTAAAATTAAACCTAGTTTGGATTCCTCCTATAACTTTCACTAATCTGATTTGAAGTGACGTGCGATTTGTTGTGGTTTAAAGCACTCTGTCACTGAAATGCTCTTTGTCGTTTTGGGTTTCCCTTCCCTGTTGTTCCACTTGAGATTGTTTCTTGTCCTTACTGAGCGCATGTAGAGGGTGTTCGAGCATGAAAACAGGAAGCCTGCAGTGTTGTAACTTAATGGCTCAGGCTGCAAGTAAAAGGCAGACTTTTTACTGGCCTCACTGCTCTTCGGTTTAGCTTCCTGAACAGGTCCACAGTTCCACAATACGCATGCATTTTTTAAGATACATGTATATCAAAACCACATTATTGTTGCTGTTTAACTTTTCCAGAGCTCCACTGTTTCTTTCGGCATCATCGCTTTCACGGAATACAGATTGCTGAATTTCACTTTGTCTTGTGATTTGCTGTAGTTATCATTACAGGTAGAGTGAAACGCCGTGATTCAGACACCATAACAGACTTTGAAAAGGCCCTGTGGTTATTAATGTGGTGCAAGAAGTGGATTTAAAAAGCCAATAAAAAAGTGGAATCCTCATGAAGCTTATATGGATTTCAAGCTCTGCCTCAGAGGTAAATTCGCTGCCTTTTTTGATGTAATGGTTGCCTGTTTATGGAATAAATCCAAAGAGCTTAATCGATCATCTCCATGGAAAGGTCAAGTGGAGAAGCTCTGCTGTTTGAAGTGCTTATCCCATGGAGGCGCGCCAGAAATGTGACACCTCCTTATGAGTGGGCGGTGGCAGATTAGTGACGGACAGGGTGGCCCGGGGGGATGATTTAGGGAGATTCGGTTCTAAATACTCTATATATTGCAGAACGGGAGAAACTATAAGCTGGCTTCCCTCCAATCCGTATTTTCAACAGAAAAGCATATTAGTAGATTAAAAAGAATATTCCTCCACCCCAAAAATAAAAAAAAACAAGGGGTTCACAGCCGGTGCCGAGGAAAATAAAAGTTTAGATTTGAACCTCTTGTGAACATATTAATGAGGCTCAAAGTTCCCTGTTGGTCTCATCTCTCTGCAGTCTAATCTAATCTGGATGGGATGGCTGTAAGCAGCATCTGTGCTCAGAGTTGAAATAGGGCTTTTGCTCTGCCTAATCCTCTATCCAGGGATCACTCTGTAGGGTGAAGACAATTACCAGCCTGCTTTCTCATGCTAATGGAATCTCTAACTAGATCTTATGGAAAGAGGAAAAAAATAGACCGAGGAGGAGAAGCCGGGACAATGGCTCAGAAAGATGCCCCAACTAAAATGGGTTTTTAGATTACCGTTTAATTATTGATAGTCAGGCAGCTGTAAGACCTAATGTCAGGATTTGGAGAGCATTCTCTAAGAAAGGAGACGGATTATGAAGTTATTTTGTTGTGTAACTGGAAATTTGCTGAGCTGAGATTAGATGTTGCCGACATCTCAGCAGCTTTGTGCCAGGTAGCCTGCCTTTCACCTTTTTATCACCTGCCTCCAAGCGAGCTGTCTAGAGTGGGTTTAAATTGCATTAATATGCAAGAATTTATAGATTGCCTCCCTTGGCTTTTCTGCTGGGAGGAGTTGAGAGTATTACAGTCCCCATCTGCACTAATTACTAGGTCTTGGCAAGTGTTACCTATCTCTTGTGAAGGGCAAACCACGGTGCAGACTAATAACAGGAGAGTCTTCAAAAAGAGAAATTTCTCAAAGGCTTGCTTATTTCTTGATGCCCTGACTAACAAATCTCTGCAAACATCAGCGATCTAAATGACGAAACCCAAACTCTTTCATCTGAGAAAAAAAAAAACTAATAGATTTCATCTGACCTTAGTAAAAGTTTCATGCAATCATCTGTCAGAAATGCATATTCAGGAGAGAATCTTGGTCTTGAATGGCTGCCTTGAAACCTGGAGAAGAAAGCAGGTCTTTGGTCTGCCAAATAAGTCACAAGAGCAATTAAAGCTATCAAAAATCCCTGAGAGAGGAGATAACATGCTCTGATCTCTTCCATGACCTCACTTTTTGATTTTTTTGTGCACTGGTCAAGTTCTCTGATAGCCTTTATCCAGCTGCTTTTAGCATTTATATCATTACAACCCCTTTGGCGACTCAACCCCTGACACCTACACCTTTTCTGCTAAAGCAGCACACAGACGAGCGTTTTAACTCTTAGTTTGCACTACAGGTAGCTTCCTATCTGCCAAGTTGACAGTTTTCCGCAGCCAAATCTGCATGCGGTAATTCTTCAGCCTGCTGTGGGTTCCTCGGGTTTCTGCATTTGTCTGTCAACCTGTCAGAAAGACTTCTTGGATCAGCGCTGCACAAACATTTGCTTATATTTGTGCCATCTGTGCCTTCCAGCCAGCAGGTAATTACCAACCACAGGCTCACCTCCCACTCCGTCCAACTGGATTCCCTATGCTTGCATGGTCAGGGTCAGCTTCAAGAGGGAGAACGATGATAACAGCTGGAGCAAGGAGCCAGACTCCTCAGTACTCGGTGACAAAAACAACAGAAAGGAGAAAATGTGTTGAGGAAAATATTCTTTACCTTTCTTAACTGATTTATTGCAACTGCAAGCACTTCTTTGCCCCTAATATTCAAGCGGATCAAAAATGGCTTTGTCACGCTTAAGATATACCAAATGAGATTTGTGTCAACATCTCAGCAATGCACTATTTGATTGCCTTGTGAGCCTCACAAATACTAATACTGTACTGTGCATACTGGCTCTGTGGCATCCTCCAGTGAACGACAGCACATTTGAACCACCTCAGGCTGTCCACAGTGCTGTTTGGGCTCAGCCTTGAGCAGGTTAAAAAACAAACCACATGGTTTGAATTTAATTATATTCCATTGATTTACTGAACACCCGTCAATAAATGCATGTTTCAAGGCAGGAGCATTTGGCACAAAAGGTTTTCATTTTCTCCTTTTTCATTTTTTTTTTAAGCTTTTTTTCCCCATTTCATCAAAAAACTGACATAAGCCTTTTCTTTGAAGTTCAGGAGCCAAACTGAGGAATGACAGCACAACAGACAACGAACAAAACACACACGCAAAGACAATGAACACGTTTTGAATATTCAAGCGGTGCAGTATAGAATGGGTAAATGGGGGAAAGAACCAGTTTTTTATTGTTGTTTTTAAGCCACGAACGGATCTGTCTAGAACAATTTTAAAAACTGTGTCACGTTGGGATAAGAATTTTTCTACATCAACAGTGCTTTACAAATGGTGTGCGATAGGGTTTACAGCAAAAAAAAAATCAATCTCAGCAGGAATAACAGAAAGAGCGGCTGGTTCCTCACATGGGTGAAGTTAATGTGGAGGCTTGATGATTTATGTCTCGCGTCCATACGGAGGATGAATCTGAACCAATAAAAAAAGAAAGAAAAGAATCGCTTTGTTTTGAAAAACTGTGTAATGTTGAAGTTTTGCTGTGTTCAACAGTGTTTTGATAATCAGCAGTTCATTATGGTCTCCACTTTTGTTCAGTTGGGTTGCTCCAGTCATGTGAGCACCTTAGCTGTACCCATCCATCCATCCATCCATCCATCCATGCATGCATCAACTTTACCTGCTTCTTTCTTTTCAGGTCACGGGGTCACTAGTGCCCATATCCAGCTATCACTGTGTGAGAGGAGGGGGACACCCTGGACAGGTCTCCAGTCCATCACAGGGACATATAGGGACAGACGAGACAACCATTCACTCTCTCTCACTCACACCTAGCAAAATTTAAAGTTAACAGTCAGTCCAATATATGCATGTGGGGAATCTGGAGTACTCGAAGAAAACCTATGCATGCATGGAGAGAACATGCAAACTCCACCCAAAAAGTTCCCCAGACCAGGATTCTAACCGGAGCAACCTGCTTGCTGAGAGGGGGCAGCTTTACCAACTGCACCACTGTGCCGCCCCTTAGCTGTACCATACTGGAAATAAAATGTGTAAACTCTCTATGCAGACGACACAATCATTACCCTAATTTAAAGGTTCTCCAATAAAGGTTTACAAGGTTTTGTTCTGAATTTGTAAACATTTTTTTTAATTAATACATCTTAATAAAATGAAAAAAGAAAGCTAATGTGTTTTAGGGTTTTAAAATACATGTATATTTATTTTAACTTTTGTTAGTTCAAAAATCGTGTCCTGTTTCATTTTAAAACCTATACATTTGAACGTTAAGTGGTTTTATAAAAGAGATCAACATGTATTTCTGTGTTTTTATTAACAGCCAAAATAACAACTTTTGGTTTGTTTTCAAACACAACTGAACAATAAGCTTTTATTTATTTATTTATTTATTTTTTAATAAATTGTCAAGTAAGTATTGGACGCTTAAAACATCTTGAGTTTAGTAGTACTTGGGAGGTCGAATTTTAGATCGGAAAAAAAAAAAAAAAACAGAGGGAACGCCTCTGTCAGAATTACAACATGGAAAGTTAGTGGTTTCTCACAAGCTCCAACTGAAAATCTAAAATGGCTGCCTCGTGCATAAAACATGTTGTACCTGAAGCAAATAACGTTATTGTAACTCACAATATTTCAATAAATTAGTCGCACACACACACACACCTTTGTTATACAACATGCTGTTACGTTTAAAGATATGAATGAATAAATAAATTAATCCATCCATTATTTTTACCCGCTTCTATCTTTCTGTGTGGCAGGATTTGAATAAATAAAGTGAAATAAATGTAAGATAAATGTCATCTTTATTGCTAATGATAATTATCCTGGTCACTGAGCACAACGATCATGATCCAAGTAGTTTGTCAACTTGGAACCAGGAAACTTGGAAATTGGGTGTGACACCATTCAGAGATCCATGTTTGACTTGGAGGCATTTCAAACGTAGATTGTCACGTATGACTGACAGATGTAAAAGAACATTTCAAACATATTTAGCTTTCTTTACCTTCTATACTTCTCAGCAACAAAGTTGAAAAAAGTTTTTAAAAACGTATAAATTTAAAACTAATTTCCACTGAAAGCTGCCTGTTTTCTTGAGAGGATTATCAAAGCCTTGCTGCTGCACAACTATGATCTATGTGATTTATATAGTAGCTGATCTCTATATGATTCTATCTCTGTGAGTCACAGAGATCATCAGCTGCAGGAGAGGATGGGTTGTGTTTCACTCCAGCTCGAGTGGCGGTGCTTTTCACAGCTTGTTAAGAATCGTGGGTGCAGGGTGGAAGAAGTAAGAGACGTCGCTGGGCTGATCCAGCTGCTCTCAACAGAACTGACACTAAACTCCACAAACGACACGGTTCTGTCCCGGCTGGTGTCTGTCATTTTCGCTGGAATTACTGGAGCTCTCTTGAGGTTATAAAGTCACTGACAGATCATCTCTGATTCACTCCAAGCTTCACCTCGACATTTGCAGCTCAGGTGGAGAACAGAAACTTTAGACTCAGGGCTCATTATTACACACAGACAACGTCTGATTTAAAGGCAAATCAACAGCTCCGTTATGCCAAATTTAATAGTTTTTATACATTTAAATAATAATAATAAAAAATAAAAAAAACATCAAGCTTTAACGGCTCGTTGCTTTGAGATTTGTGAAAGGCTTTACCAAACCAAGCATTTATTTGGCTGAGATGGCTGTGAAGTCAATTAGTGCTCATTTCTATTACAGGGCTGACATCAGTGTAGACAGGCATATTTTGATTAGAGATGACAGACGCCGCACTGCTATTGGACTGCCAGGCATTCCTCACCCTTCATCCCTTGGGTAAAGCTATTGAAGCTGACTTGAATGCAGAAAGCTAGCAGATGAGAGTTTTTGCCAAGACGCCCGTCATCTGCATGGAAATATATAAATACAACTGCTCTGCATAATAGGCTGCATGAGCCCCCATAACAGTGACATGCTACTGTAAATTGCATGTACAATAGTCAGCTGCCAATATGTTTTTCCAGCACCGTATATCATGGCAGTAATGGCCAAACTGTAGGCTTTTTACACACAATGGCCTTTTGTTGTGCAGGTTATTTATTGTGTTGGTGTGAGGTTGCGCAGAGCTGGTGGGTGAGTGCATCCAGGGGCTTGTATTGTTAGGGAATCAGTGGCTCTTGTTTGTGGAGCTGGGAGGGTTTGTTAACAATGCCTTTTTTATGTCCCAGAGTGCGTGCTTGTTGGCAACGTCCCCTCAGAATTTTTAGTTTGTGTGTGGTTTTTTTGTTGTTCGGTGCGTGTGGATCGGGGTCGGCGCACATAACCCCCCTCTCATTGTACGCCCCGTCCAAATAGAGCAGTTTTATATCAGGCACATGTGAGTGCTAGTGTGTGGGTGTTTAGAATATACAGTATGAGTGCAAATTATTTAGCACTGGGGTGTGGAAAGTGCTGAGCCCAAAGTGGGCTTTATTGCCCGTCCTTCCTAATGGAGGCTTTCACTCTTCCTCCGTTCATGTGATGGTATGGTGACAGAGGGGGGGGGGGGGAGCCAGGGATTAACGGGTTAGAGGCAGTGTCTTGTTAAAGAAAAAGAAAGGGTTTGAGTGTGTCGATTGGATTAACTTGTTTGGGCTTATTAAGAGGGGAGACACAGCAGCTTGTTAAAAGCACTGCATGAGGCATCCCATAGTGAGACGGCAGGGTCGCCATAGGAGGAAGCTCCGCCCCCACACATTGTGGAGACTGTCAGCCAGGCTCCTAACTTGGACAGGGAGCTCCATGGAAGACTCCTTAAAGCCTAACCATTGTTTATCAGTTAACGAAGTTTCACCAAAGCTTACATAACGATAAAGCATGTCTGGTTTTTATTCTGACTTTTAAAAAATCTGTTGTATTTGTAACCAAACGTGGAGAACTGAAACTGCCAAGAACAAGTTTGAGCCTTTTATGTTGGACATGGGCCACCAGTGTCCCGGAAAGGAAGACGAGGGTAAAGATAATGGATGGATGGATGAAAACACTATGTGGAGACAAGAACACTGATAATGAATGGTTTTTAAAAGTATAGCCATGTCGAACCCTTACTCCTACTCCTTGGTTCTTAATTTAAAGTCACAAATGGTAAAAACAGTTCCACTCCTTCAAAGGAACCAATGCACCATAAATTATTGTTGTTTAGCTAATCAAATGGAATGGAAATGTTCTCACACATATTGTGTAACAATGAAGTTACTGTACAACAGACTTTGCTATGCAATGTTATTTTACTGGGGAAGATTATCAACAAATACAAGTTCTGTCAAATATAACACTTTGGAATACGTCAAACTTGACATAGCAATGTTTTTACTGGCAGTAAATATTGACAGAGAAATATACTTTTTTAAAGCTTGTCAATGAAGATTACACATCAAGTGTAAGACATTGAAAGACGTCGAACAAAACATTACAGTGGTTATTAGAATGAACATTTTGCTCAGAACCTTTTGCTTGAAGTGTGTGCCTGAAAAATCTGTTTGAAGAGTCAAATAAACCTTTTACTGTTCCCCAAATCACAAAAAGAATTTGGACAACGCCACTTCTTGGCATGAACACACAGAAAATAGGAATTGGGCTAAAGGGTAGGGGAAAAGGGTGAGTCAAGACTGTTTGCACAGTTCCACAATTACACTTCTGAAAATCTGATTTCTTTATGGATTAAAAACACCTCACATCCTCCAGAATCTGTCCTGAAGCCTCAGCAGAACATAGTTCAAACAGCACAAACACAGTTAAAGTCAGTGCTGCACACAATCACTTCAGAGTCAGTCAAAACATACAAGTTGGATTTATTTTAATGTCTGTTAAGCAGCGATTGCCCCTCTCTGTGGTCATACCAAAAAATATATATTTTTTGTGTGTGTTTTTTTTAACCAAGCTTGTGACTTCCACAATCTATGATATAATCCAAGGACTTCCCTTGTTGTTATAGTAGCCTACAAGGTTCCTGTGAGCAATAATTGGAATATATAGCAGCAGTACTCTGAGCGTAGCCACACTGCTTCTGGGAATAAGAGTCATTGGTTTTGTTAGAAGATGTAATATGCTTAAAATGTCTGTACAAGCACATTTGTTTTGTTGGGGAGAAGAAGCAGCGTGTAAGTGCACTCATACTTTAAGCTATCCCGAACAAAATGAATGATTGAATTAGCTACTGATTTTTGAATCAGATCATCTCCAACTAGCATATTTGTAATAACCGAGGTGTTTAAACCAGAAATCCTAGTTTTCACGTTGAATTTTTTTTTTAAGTTAGCTCATTGTGTGCAGCTGATGTGTTGCTGTTATCCATTTCAAACTACAGATCCAAAAACCTTTAAACTTTGCACCGATAATAAGTGATAAACTAGAAAACCACAACTGACCCAACTTTCTCTACTGTTTCTTTGCTATTTTTACACTAATGGAAGATTTCAGTTGGTGCTAAAACGGCTTTGAGGTTTAATAGCCATCGCTAAGTATCAGCTGCCATCGCCTGTCTTTCCCCTGAAACATGTGTAGCTCACACACACACACACACACACACACCATTTATTCACCCATGACCACCCTGTTACACCCTGCGCTTGGCAGGATGCTTATCTGAGTAGACAGCTTTGGGCGCGGAGAGCCATCTCCTCTGATCTCCTCTGCAGTTTAAGAACCTTTTAACTAAGAAATAGCCCTTTGCCAAGCCCACCGCCTCTTGATTCAGGCTTATTCGCTCATCTCGTGGGACTGATCTTCCGCCCCCACTGCAAACCCTGCAGCAGAACTGGAAAGAGCCGATAGACATCCTGGCTTTTAGATATCCTTGGTCTGGTGTAATAGGAGACCTGGTGGATTTGATGTGTGAGTGAAGTGCAGGTGGTGTTTTTGAGCAGTGCTCACACACACACACAGCCCAGCACCTTCACAGAGATTGACCTCGACAAGACAGGCTGTTTTCAGGGCACCCGGGTGATGGGTCACAGGAGTTTGGTTTCGGAGATAATTTCCTGCCACTGATAGACATCTGCTAAGTAGCACAATAACCTAATAGGAGGAGATGAGGGGGAAGAAGGACATGACAAACAAGCCGAGACTTGCTCCTTTTGCCTCGCTCTTAAAGGCAATAATAGGAGTAAATTGGTTCCTGAAATTGAATTGGGAAAAAAAAGCCGGTCTCCTTTAGTGAAGTATAATGCCTTGGAATACATTTGGTGTGCAGCAAATGGAGAAAAATAGAGGGTAGTTACACGATTGTCTTTCATTTCACAGAGAGGAATACTGTAGCGGTATCCCCCCGTTAAGACTAGCTTTTAGTCTCAATCTGCACCACGCGCCTGCTTTCTCTCTCAACCACTATCTTTGGACAAATGGACTGTGAGGATGGGCTCGTTGTGAAATTAGTATCCTCAGAGAGAGAGAGAGAGAGAGAACACAGAGAAAGGATTATGTGAATAGCCAGTAATGAGCTCAAAGTACCAGTGTGTTTGGGCCAGGCCTGCCTGTGTGCGAGAGGAAATGGCACTTTGAGCGACACCCCCCCCC
>JARVGS010001792.1:19455863-19467776 GCA_031762315.1 Hypsolebias antenori | reverse complement strand
GTTTCGGTTTAAGTTCAAATCGGTATACGACCGGGTCATTGTAACGGAACTCGAACGTAAACCGAGGACCACCTGTAAATTAGAAAAAAAAATAATTTTCCACCTTGGCCAGCTGCATTTGTAAAGGCTGTTTTGATTGAATGCTTCAATTAGTGAAAAATGCAGATGATTTTCAGATGTTTTATATCTTTGCATGACCCAGAACAGGAGCTGAAGCTTCATACGTCGCCATTAATTCATCCTGTAATCATCGCAATTGTTTTCTTTCATGATAAAATAATCATCTATGAAACTAAGTAATGGACTGATGGCAGGTGGCGAAATGTTCATTTAGTGATTCACTGAGAAAATAAATAACAGAGGACTAGCCCGTGACAAGTGTATGAGAAATCATTTTTCACTCTCCTGCCACGTACGCTGGCAGTGAAAGCACGGATGAAATATTTGCCTTCGCTCTTTGTTTTACGGCGGGAGGAGACCGACTCAGATGGAAACAGAAGTTGTTGGTATTGATGCGTTTTGGAAAAAGAGTCATACGCAGACAGAGCCAAGAATAAGGCCGCTAACCTTTTGGTTTGTCTCTCGTAGACGGTTGTCCGACCGTCTGCAACGTTCCGTACAGTAAAAATACGCAGCTTGTGTTCAGAGTAAACAACGGAGAAGTAAATCTCGATACGTATTGTATAAAAACAAAACACTTTCTGCGCCTAAATTGTTGCTTCGGCTGCTCTCATCCGTCACCAAATCCGAGTGGAAGACGTTGCAATCAGTCATCATTGTGTGATGTGACACCGCTGCGTTGCTGACGAATGATACACCCTCTGCTTTTTGATTGTTGAGGGTTCTTAGTGAGGGCTTTTCTTTTTATATGCATTCATATTTATATCCAACTGTTTCCACTGGGACTGTGACGAGCTTTTTGAAGAGTAACCGGTATCTGCTGCCTTCCTGTTCCTGAGTGAAGGTGGCGAGGAGGAGGAGGGTGGAGCTAGAGATTTATGGCCTAAAGGGAGATTGATTAGTGCCGTCACTAGCCCTGATGTATGGTTGGCAGTCTCCCCCTCCCAGCCCATCACATTTGCTCACACACACATGCACACACAAACACCACCTTGCAACTATACAGTTCAGCTGCACACACATCCAGACACCGCTCAAGGCCCCCAGGCCTTTCCTGACAGTCCCCCAGAGCTGTTGCATGTTAAGTTGCAGCAGACAGACTGCTGTTTTCTCAGTGCTACCTTTTTTTTTTCCATCCATAGATAACGCCATCAATCACCACATACACACCGCCCTGAAAAGAATGGGCCTCAGTGTAGTGTTGCTATGTTCTGTGTGATTGTGTGGGTTTGTTTTGAGGATGGCTTCACAGACAGGAGATGCGGTTGAATGGCTGCGTGAATGTGCTGTTTTGAAGCTGCGGAGTGACTGATCTGGACTGTGCTCTGCACCCGTGTCAACAGAGCTGCCCCGGTGCAGGTGTGTGTTTCTCATTCAGCACACAGAGTGGAGAGGCAGGCAGCTGGACGCACGCTTTCCCAATTAAATCCCTGGCTGTAGCCCACAGCCAGCCCCCGACTGCCCACCTAACACAGCCATGAAGCGTTGACCTCATGCCTGCCTGCGTGACTGACTTTCCTTCCTCTTCTTTTTATTTTATTACTTTTAAATACAGGTTGGCCGCAGAACTCCCCCGGCTGTAGTACTGTGCCCACCTCGCCATGCTGGCTTGTCTGCAGAGGAGGCAGAACCCTCCACCCCAGCACCCTATGTGTGCCAGCAAGACCTTGGAGCCACCACAAGTCCTTGGGCGGAAATGTAAGTTAATCACCTTTCAGCTTGCAAAACACAATCTACGAGAGGGTGGGGGGTTGTGTTTGCAATTTGTATTTAATCTTTTGTTTGTGGTGAATGATAGAAATGGGCGGTTAAGTCTGAATGCGAAGTAAAGAAAAATACAAATTCCCGTTGTTGCCACATGTTCCCTCGCCGCTCGGTGGAATTCTAATGTTTGACTCGGGCTGCGCGTAGACCTTGGATTGCTGCGTTGTTTGACTACTCGTTGCGAGGGAGACTGTTTAACTGTGCTGATTGCGCAGTCCTGACAGCAAAGCTGAACAGACACTGTTTAACGTGCCTCGCTGGCCCCCGGTGACCCTGAGGGTCTGTAAACATTTACAGTGTCTGGCCCTGGCCGTGCCGGTCGCATGTAAAATGTGGCAGCTGCTGTATCTGTTCCCTGAACACCATCCTCTGTCCACTCACAAAACTGTGCAAAAGGACAGGAAAGAGTTGACTTGCAGAATTTAGCTCTAACCAGTCTGGGATTAAAGAGAGCTGCAGCCACCAGGAAAGGTGGATTTTTCACTAAATTTGTTGGATCTTTGAAAATGCACCATTTTGACAAGAAAAATATTGTTCTGTATTTTTTTTTAACTCGTGTGTAATGGCTTTTGTTTACGTCAGGCCCATAAAACCCTGCAAGCTGATTGAAAATCGTGCTGATGCAAAGGGAGCCTCGCACTTTTAACCAAAGCTTACAGAGGTGCAGTGGGAAAACCAGGGTCTCTGCTTCCCCATCCATCAGAGGAACTTTGTATCAGACCTGTTAACAGCTCAGTAAAGAGTGGCCCTTAACGTTGAAGAAAGGAAGCGTTCATTCTCAGCTTCCCACTGGCCAATTAGCCACTTCTCATCTTAAAATCACGCTCCGGTTGCACTTCACAGAGGCCAACAACAACAAGGTGACTGTGTTCGTCCTCAGGTCTGGACTTGTTTCTCCTCAACGCAAATCCTCCGCACGGCGCGCTGCATGCAAACGAGCGAGGAGGCGTGAGATCATCGGAGCTCCGTGCGCATTTTCACGTCACGGCACTTTATCTGAGCGGGGTTCAACCACATTTTGCTAATGAGGTTTTAGAGAGAGGTGAAGTGAAATGGGGATGAAGAGGTGGTTATTCAAAATAAAATTGGTAAAGGCGAAGGTGGAGGGGGAAGAGAGAGAGAAATGGAGGAAATCCTCCGTAGTCCTCTTAATCGATTCTCCACTTCCAATTTCACAGGATTAGCTCACTTCCTCTCAAGGTCCTTTATTGAGGAACAGCCAGTGGGAGTTAGGACTCAGATCAATAGAGAAAAAGAACAATTTCCAGTCTTCCCTTTGCCCTCCTTCTTACTGACCCGCTCTACTCCTCCACCTGTTAAACCTTTTGATTGAAGTGCTACCACGACCACAGAGTTGAGGTTCATAATGAGGATGTTTGGACCTAATAGCTTCCCTTTTCTGTCCTTGGATGTGGGAGGAGGGGGGGTTGGTGTTGGATTTCCACCACTGTGCTGCACTTGGCCTCAATAAGGTGATTGTTCGTCCAGGCCCAGAAGGGATTCAGTAAAGCAGACATGGGCAAAACTCAGGTCACCATGCTGAGCCGGTCGTGACTGATTAGTTGTGGCCCAGTTTTTTTTTTTTTTGCCAAAATGGACGGTGGTTGTAAGTAAGGTGACCTCTCTGTTCAACAGGAGGCCAAAGTGAAGAACACAGCCTTCAAATAGACGATTTGGTTCCGCAGTCTTTTACACAATCATTGAACACTCAGGTGGCAGAACAATTGGTATGAGTGCGAGAAGGATTTTTAAAAAAGCGTAAAATAAATAAATACCCTGCATGCAGATGCTGAGTGGCTGCACAGTTCATTGATGCGACTCCCATTAAAAATCCCTCATACCCTCAATAAAAAAGGACTTAACTGGCTCTACCATCAGCTGGAAGCGCTCAGATCGGCTAGCCAGACAATCAATTTCCCCCGAGCGCACAAAGCTTAGCAGGAGAAATGGGAGGCGGAGAGTGGGATGTTTCCATTATCACAGCCCCGCTCTGTGTCTGGGCTTCGGAGGGCGGGGTGATGTGCTGAGGAGACGGGGGGAGTGCAGGGGAGAGAGAGCAGGGAGCAGCAGAGAGTGCGATGGAGAGAGACAGACAAGGAGAGAAAAGACAGAAGCAGAAAGGGAGACAGAGAAGCCGGCTTTTCAGAAAAACTATTGACCGCCTGCTCTTAAAAATATCATATTGAATTAGCCTCACAGAGGCGGCCTTTTGATATTTTTTCCTTGGCTGTAGAATTAAAAGGAGTGTGGAGCATTACTTGAATTATAAATCATAGGCACTTGCTTTCACTGCACCCAAATTCCACACATATGTGGCTGCACTCTCCAGCACCAGCCCCTGTCATTTTTAATTAAATCCCCCCTTATGGGTGACATTTGCAGCTCCCCTCCTTTTCATCCTCCCCTTCACGTCTCTGTACCGCTGCCCTAGATGGAGACATGAAAGGCAGAGACGGCAGTGAAGCCAGGACTTCTCATAGTTTTGTGCCCCAGAGAGAGGGCACCCATCCAGACAGATGAGAGAGAAAGGCCCTGCAGGGACAGAGAGGGTGAATGGATGCCGCTGACCCTGGCCAACCACATCCTGCAGCATCCTCGCTTTTCACCCCTCTCCCCCCGTGACGATCAACCTCCACTGTGTGCCAGAAGGTCCAGGAAGTAAGGGGTGAACCTTAAATCTTTGCTCCTGCAGGGGAAAGAGAGGTGCAGCAGTCCAGTGATGAGTAACACTGAGGTGGCTGGACAGCAGGGCCCACCCCACCCCCCCACCTCCACGCTGCCGTCTTCTTGGCCCAGACAGCAATTACTCCGCCACATGTCAGCTAAAGAATAACAGGGCAAGAATTCTGCACTTGACTGGCTGATGGGGACTTTTCTGCCTGGTTATGTATTTCCAAGTGTCTTTTAAAATTCCTGCAGGTTTTCATTTGTTTAATTCTTCAACATTTGTGACACTTTCTGAGCAGGCAACTGTCACACTGTGTGTGTGCACATTTCGCCCAGACTTATTGTAGATACTGCCCCTGTTAACCGCACAGCTGCTCCCATATTGGTCCTGCGATTGGGTCAGTCGTCAGGCTTCTCGTGTCTCCGAACCCAAGCAGAACCCTGGTAATTTGGCACACTTTTTTTTTTTCTTACAATAACACCTCTTCCTCTAAATAAATCATGAACTATATATTTGATTAATTCACTCACAGTGAGGTCAAACTCGGAAAATTAATTCCTCACCCAAGGGAATTTCGGTTTCCAATCAACTGGTGTGCGGATGAGAATTTGAACCTAAATCTGTCTTGAACAAGAGACAAGCACACACACATACACACACCTGTAGCCAAAACCTTCTGTGACAACAGCCTGGAGGCCCGGAGTGCCAATCAGCTAGGTGTAGATGAAAATTCCCACAAAGCCTGATATCTCAGGTTCATGTCATGTCAGGCCAGGTTCAGCCCTCCTCCAGCTTGATCGACAGAGACAACTTGGCCTTGTCACTCTCAGCCCTAGGACATGACACAGAAGTTCACCAGGGAATTGTAGTTTTCCTAATAGCCCTGTGCCTCTGCAGGCTGAGCTGCCAGAGCCGCTAGTTTGCTTTGCTTTTATTCGCTTCCCTTTCTAAACCCCGCCGCCATGTCGAGAAGTACTACACTCAGGTAATGACCTCCAGTCACCTCTCCTCCACTGTCGTCTGAGACAGTGCGAGAAGTGACAGTAGAATTAGCTGGTCATCGTCTGGGAGGGGAGAGGTGGGAAAAAGAAATAACTTTAAAGAAAGAGGTAGAATTTTTCACTTGAATATTTAAGCGTGGTCACTGGCAGCTGCAGCAGAAATAACAACCTTTACCCTGATTGCTTCAGCAAACCTGGAGGTGGGGGGGCATGAAGTGGAACAGGGAGAGAATGGAGATGGCGAGGGAGAGCAAATCTGCATGTGCTTGACCTTTTCCCACTGATTGAACCACCTCATTTCTGACTCCCATTTGGAATTCCACAGGAGGCTGTCATTATTCCACACTCTGAAGGAGGGAAGCAGGGGTCAGGAGGGGTTTTATGCTAAAAGGTGATTGACGGCTATCTGATGTAGCCGTAACCCCTCGTATGAACGCCCGCTTATGCAACTTCACTTGGGGGGGATTGCTGAAAAGCCTCGTGGAATTTGTATTTACACAGATTTATATAGTGAGTTGATTTTTGGGGAGACAACCACATGATATTTGTTGTATTAATCTTGCCTCATGCAAACCACAGTCTCTTCTGTCATGTTGGCGTCTCAGCGCTGGCACACAGAGAATCATTTCCGGCTCATGGTGTCCCACGGCGCTGTGCCTTCACTCTGCCCTCTGCCTTCTGCTGTGAACACAGGGGGCCAGGCAATCTTATTGCATTGAGAGGTGCGCTTTGAGGAAGAAGAACCCTCTTGTAGTTTTGGTCACAGCAGGACTTGGGTTCAAAGCAGGTTCCTCGTTCCAAAGCTTCAGAGTTGGCATTTGGGCATCCCAGGTGCAAGGCTTCACCACCCTCTGGTGCTGCCTGCCAGAGCGTGGGAGTGTGTTGGAGGAGTAAGAGTACAAGGACCGTCTGTGGTCCCTTGCTGTCCCACAGGAAATGACACACAGGTTGTGTCTTTACAGAGCCAAACTCTACACAGTCTCATTGTGAGAGGTGATGAGGTGGTTGTTTCTGGCACAGCAGTCACTGTTTTTATGTTGCCGCATTGTTAATTAATGTTTTTTTTTTAAAACTCTTTTTCTGTCCAGTCACTCAGTCTTAATCATCAAAAAGAAAAGTATGTTCAAAACTTGGGCGTCAAAAGTCTTTGTCTTGCACAGTTTTTAACTACTTGTTAATATTGTACTATTTGGACACAACAAAAATATTATGTTTTTACGCTTGAAACTTCATATCAAGGTTCAATATGAGGTATTTGTGTTTGGCATGTGTTTACAATTGAGTAAGTTATCTACTGAATGCATTAAAATATGTTTACATGCTAGAAAATTGTACTTAGATTACTTTCCTTTGTGGCAAAAGGACATTTGGTCTGATTTGTGGTCTGCGACAGGTTTCATACTGGTTCAACTTGAGCTGGAAAATACAGACAAGGCCAAAAGAGGCAGATGGGAAGGACTCACATTTTTCATAGCTTACGTGGGAGTCACAGTTTGATACAAACCTTGTATTGTATCTTCAGAAATGTTTGCACATTTCTGTTTAAGAGCATAAAAAGTTTACAAAAGCATCTGCTTATTGGATTCTAGAGGTATTTTCTCCAAAGGTGCAAAAATGTACAAGAAGTTATATGTGTATGTAGAATGTATGTGTACAGGTCTGTCTTGTAAATGAATTCTCGTGGCTCGGTGAGACTAACCTGTGTAAATAAAGGCTCCAGTATACGTAATCGGGCGGTCCTTTTTCTGCATGGACTCGACGTGCACTGTGCGCAGAGGGTTCAGACTTCATACTCAAGCATCCACCCTGAGCGTATGCAGCGTAGCTTCACTGAAAAGAGGCGTCACCTTTGGGACAAATTGAGGTCGCCTATTGGTCATCTGCTGACACGCCTACTGGATTCATTGACAGGTCCAGGGGAAAAAAAAGAGAGCTGGCGGCCCCAGCAACAGTGGTGTTCTGTGTTTATGTATTGTTAATAAAAAGTTCTAAAAAAATTAAATTAAATTAAAATTAAAAACAGGCAGCGTTGACCCTGCAGCCCACATATTAGACCCGCCCACTGGGAAATCTCCGGACCCTCCTGCAGCCACGCTGGACCTGATTTTATTTCGCTCGTGACAAATTCCTTCATTTCTCACCATTTCAGACATGGCGTCAACGCAGGAGGAGGAAGAGATCGCTTGCCTCTTGGAAAAAAAGCGAAAGAAAAGGCCATTAAACCAGACGAGGGATGAATAAGGGGATTTCATACATTGGTGTCACATACAAAACAATCTGTCGCCAGGAATGCGACATCGAGTATGCGGTCGTAAAAACTGAACTTTGCACGTACATGCCCTGCGGTTGTCTGCTTAGACTCTAATCTGGTACACGCAGACCTCCACGGACTGACGGACGCCCGGGTATACTGGAGGCTTAAAGGTTGAATGTAGAAATGGGGCCAATCCGGTATCGGTATCAGCCTCCGATACCAGCATAATTTACGTATCGGATTTTTCCGATCCAACCTGCAGAGATTTCTGATCCATGATGCATGTCTGTGTCTACTGAAACGTCTCCACATGTGATCATCTGCCAGCTGCTCTGCACGTTGGCTTCAAACTATGGAATGGATTTCCTGAACGGAGGCGTCTCACGAACCCAGAGTGATAAGACCCGCCTCACATTCAGGAAATCCATTTCACAGTTTGCAGCCAGCTTAAACGTGAGTAAATACGTGAAGACTGAGCAGTAGCGCTGTGGCTAATAGCTAATTAACTTTTCATCGAAACATGGCCGCTGTGTGGAAGTAGCACGAGGATTGTTTAGCCAGGCACTGCGGTAAAGTTTTATGTTGGACGTTGGAGCTTCAGAAGTGTGTTCCTCTCATTCAGTCCAAAGAAGACAGTCTGATTTCAGTCAGTCGTGCTCAGTCTGCCCGCAGCTTGATTGAATACTTGCAGCCAGGAGATATATATCAGTACAACAGTAGACAATCATAAAAAAGCATTCGAACTGAAAAATAAAATAAAATTTTATATATATATAAAAATGAAACAAAAGCAGCTACATTATAAAGCTCTGTAAAATACTAAAAACAGGAACATGTCCGTGTTGGTTTTTGCCATGAACTTAACAGATGTTTGAAGCCATTTAATCACTTTAATATCCACTTTAAAACTAGGAATAATAATAAAAAAACATGTTTTGTGTTATCAGGATTTAATTCTAACTTTGAAACTTAGCCAACATTAATAAAACTTACCTCAAGTTGCCTTATTGGACATGCATGCATGTATTTGTACAACTTGCCTGTAGAGAGGAGATTATTACAGCCTCATATAAAATCAATAATGGTGATGATATTGGAATAGTATCGGTATTGGTCGATATCTAGATTTAGGTATCGGGATCGGCTCGGAAGTAAAAATAAATAAAATAAATAAATACTGTTGTGACACAAACAGTGGTCAGACATGTTTGCACCCACGCCTAGTCCACGTAGCACAACAGTCTTTTGTTATTGATAACTATGACTCATCTTAAGCAAAAATGCCCCCTGCTCAACCACTCCGGTATGTGTGTGTGTGTGTAACCGGGCTGACAGGAAAAGCGCCCTGTTAAGAGTATAAAAATCTGCACCCACTTTCTCTCCGGCAGACAACATTCCAGCTGACCAGCTGAGAGCACCTCTAAAACAGGTTGTAAATGAGTTGTCTCCTTAAATGCGCATTTATGCTTTTTAAACTTGCTGTAACTTTTATCTGAATTAATTCATTAAATCTTGATCATTATTGCAAAAGTACATTCTGTGGTTTTTTCTCCTTCTGTATTAGCTTTGTGCTGGAATTACAAAGAATTCGGGCGGAAGGGTGTAAGTTCTACCGCAACAATACATAAATAAAAATAGATCTCGGTGCATCCCTAGTTGAATGAATTATAAGAAAAATAAGTAGAGGTGGTGCTCCGATCCGAAGCGAGCGGTCATGAACTCTTTGAGTTTTTCATTTGCTCTAATAGTGAGGAGGTTTTGGCACAGAATGCATGAAAGTGCAAACTGACCACAGCATCATCGCTCCAGTGGGACGTTTAACTGCAGTTTCTGTGGTTTGCTCTTCAACTGCATTCCAACGAAGGCCGTGCATCTCCACATGTGCTGCTGTGCCATCATTTTAGAAAACTGCGTCTGAGCTCTTTGCACAGGTTCAAACTTGTCTCTGATGGTCCTCCTGCTTTTCACAGTTTACTTTTGTGAAATTGTTTTGTCCTTCCTGATTTTTTTTTTTTTTTTGCGAAATGAGGGTGAGTGTCCAACTTTGGCGTGGCCTCAAAACTTTTCTTCCAGTCTCAGCCAACAAAAGCATCAAATCAGTTGATCGATGGAGTCCCATGAAGACAGATTTAAGCAATGATTAAAAATAAAATGTGCTGCTTCTATTAAAAACCTACCTCGCTGACATTAAATCTTTCAAAATACTGTTTCATCTTACAGAAAATGAATCCTTTTATGTGTCCCTGGTTGCTCTCGTCTTCTCTTCCATACTCCCATCTTCTTCCCTCCCCTCGTTGGCGTGTGTTCTGCAGTGGAGTGCCTTGTTGTCTGTGCAGTGTTAAATATTAATTGAGAATCAGTGGAGGACTTGTCTCCTAAATGATAGAACAGAAGGGCCCAGGCTTGCCTCAGGCAGCCTGCAGGCGCCTTTCTTCTTCCATTTACCTGCAGGCCTGCGCACCAGCTCTTCCTCCAGTCTGACAGGCCTGCCCAGGCGCCTCCAGCCTCCCCTCATCTTTTCAACTCTCCCCCCCCCTTTTCTTTTTCCTCCTCTTCTTCTTTTAGCTTTGGTTCCTTTTCTTATCTCAGCATGTTTGTTATCTCCACCTCTGGGATCTTTTACTCTAAACCTGTGTCTGTGTGTGTTTGTGTTGCTGCTGTGTCCATTTGAGCTTGTGCATGGTTGAGAACAATGCTGGCTCTTGGCGCTACATGGATCCATGCGAGAAAAACAGAATCACAGTGTGGTGTGTATTTTTCTCCCAAAGACAGGACAAGGAGGGCTTGGCAGAAATGTTACAGGTCAGGATTTTTCTGTACTCATTTTCTAATCTGTTTCCTGCTTCTGATGGTTCCACATAACCGACCTCAGTCTGTTGTCTCAGAGCCTTGCTCTGTTCCTTTCTATCAGATTTGTGATCAGATGAGGTGTGTAAAGACAAAACAACCGGCACCAGTGGCGTCTTTGTTGCTCTGGCTCATTTGACCTCTGTGGATGGAGTTAATTAGACTGTAGAGATTTGTTTTGAAAATCAAACCAGTCCTCCTTGATGTTTTAGTTTCACTCGGTATCTGTTTTCAACAGAGCAAAGCTTTTCAAAGAAAAAGGTTTGCTCACGGTGAATAGATGTAAAATGGAACAATGCAGGGAAGGAGGAGAGGGCAGCAGAAAGGATATAAATGGAGTAGAGTAGGAGGTGGTGTTGACTTTGATGCCACAAGAATGAGTTCACAGGCTCGTGAGCGCAGGTCTAATCGCACATGACAATATCGGCTGGTGTACCAGTCACAGCACATAACCACCCTGCTGCTTGTGCTGACTCGGTGTATCGCTGGTAAAGCTCTGCTTTCTAGACCATGCTGTATGCACAGTGAGGGTGGTGCAGGCAGGCCTGAGGGCTGCTTCATCACAGACAGCCCACAAGACCACGGGCTACATTCCCAAACCTATGCAGAACTATGCACTCCACTAAACTCCTTGGCAAGATTTCATAAAGAACAGCAGGTTTGTGATGAATAGGCAGGGGCGGGTATGAGATTCTGACTGTATAATAACCTTGAGCAAAAATACCACAGCATCACATCTGTTGTCATCAGCTACTGATATTTTAAAGGTTAATGTTGAGATCTTAATTTAATCACATATTTTGAGGGTAAAATTAAAATCAGTGTCAAGTAAAACACTAGAGAGCCAGCAGCCCATTTAAAAATGATTTTTTGTATCCAAAGGTGGAAGAATTAAGCAAAAATAAACACTACCTAAAATTGGTATTAGATTTAAAAGTGCTTATTCCACCGAGTATTGCATCATTTCCGGCTTTCTGCTCTTTGTACAGTAGCACTGGAGCCTTACAAGCTAATGTAGCTAGTTACTTAGCCTATTAGCAAGCCTGCAGAAAGCTGTTATTCACAGATACACATGCTAACTCGGTGGAAACACCCTCCATCTGTCCATCTGTTATCCATCTGTTATCCATCTGTCCATCCGTCCGTCCATCCATCCATCCATCCATCCATCCATCCATTATCTATTTCATTCATTCAACCTTTATTTATACAGGCTAGCCTCGTTGAGCCACGGGGACTCATTTACAAGAGGGACCTGT
>JARVGS010001792.1:19438719-19450097 GCA_031762315.1 Hypsolebias antenori | reverse complement strand
AACCCCCCCCCCCCCCCCCCCCCACCTTATAAAAAGCTGAGGGTTCACACAAGCTCTGGCTGCCTCTGAGGATGTTTATCAGCCAGCACCATCTGTATGCTGCCGCTCACTGCTATGATCTACTGCAGCCTAAACCAATAAGTCACACTGTGCCAGTCTAAAAAGAGTCTCTCTCCTTTAACCTCCCTGTCTTGCCTTATAGACTTAGAGCTCTGGAGGAGAGAGATGTGCAGGCCCTGCACATTAAACACAGCGTCTAACAGCTTCTGTAAGAGAGTGAAAAATGCTTTGGTTTGTGGCTATACTTACGGTAATCAACTTTGCTCTAAAATTTATACCATGAAACTTTTTAAAGAGGAAGTCGGAATCAGAAGCATCCAGATGCTCATTTGCCTCCACCTCCTCCTCTTCTTCCTTTATGCCTGTGGGTTCTAATAACCGGAAGCCTTTGTGGAGTTGAGATGGGTTTTGTAGGCCTGAAAGGCCTCTAATCCCTGTGGCCTGTGAAGTGTGAAGCCCTTTGATGCCAGGTTGGTGTGCCAAAGGCTCTGCCTATTGACAAACAAGGACCAAGCTGGGAAAAGACGAAGGGAGAGGGCTGTCTTCGCTTTCTCAGAAGAAGCACAGACCCAGACGTGGAAAATATAGGGTTCAGTCAGTGAGAAGGAATAGAATTAGCTACCCTTTAATGAATTTCTTGGCTTTTTATAGTTTTTTTTTTCCCCTCGTGTGGCAGTAATTAGGTGGAATGATGGGCATATTGCATCTGGGAGCTTGTAGGGGTGGCAGGGCAGAGGCCCTTGATATGCCTGAAAGCCAAGAATCTTTCCTCATTTAGACCATGTGATGATCAAAGATGTTTTTTTTCTTCTTCTTTGCCCTCATGTAAAGAAGATCAGAAAAAAAATGCTGCCGTTCCATTTGCATGTGGACCCGCAATGTGCTTTGAAATGAGCATGTTTTTCTCTTCTGAGCAAATGAAATAAGTCTTCTGTCAGTTTTCCTCTGCTAGTCAGAACATCAAAGCAAATGACAGTGCCGTCACGAGGGAAGCAGGGCTTCGCCTCACTGAGGTTAGTTAGATCTCAAATAGGTTGGCCTGCCACGCTCATACCAACCCATTAGGGCGTCACCCTGATTCTGACTGAAGCAAAGCATCTGATGTCTGCAAGTTTGTACAGATTAAAAGAGAAATTTGAAGTGGTTTCTGATTTTAAAAGTTTTGTTGTCCATTTGTGGAACCAATCTGACCAGTATGATGCTAAATTTAGCTTTGGGTATTCAGAGTCTCGCCTCTCTGCAGTTAAAGTCCTAAATTATTTCTTTTATATGGATCTTGTAGATTTAATCATTTTCACAGTTGGGAACCCAAAGGGTTGTTGAAATGAACCTCCCCGTGATATCTGAAATGGGAGCGAAGAAATGAGAATTGTGACTACTTGGCTGTGGAGTTTCTTCAAAATGATTTTGCAATTGAAAAGGAAATGGTCTGCGTCCCAGTCACAGCCTGCGTCCTGCAGACACCTGAAGTACAGGTAGTCGGGACATTTGCTGGCAGCAGTTAATTTTTTTTTTTTTTTTTTTAGAATTTAGTTTTCTTTTGCAGCAACACGTTTTTGTTTTTAGGTTTCAAGTCATTTGATATATTGTTTGTAAATTGACTTTTTTTTCCCAGCCCTCCACGCTTTTGTTACATTGAGCTAAGTAGCCATGAAATTGCCTGAATAATGTCGTTTAAATCCAATCTCACCGCGGCCCCTCACCTCCATACCCCTCGCCCAAACAATGACACATGGTGGGCTGTTTTGGAAATTGCATTTTTCCTGTTTGCCACCTCATTTTACAACGACCATGTGTTGGTTCATTGACTGAGGGCCGTTGTTGGTCTCACTTGGTGGTGGTGGCAATTTTGGAACTGGTGTGGACTCTTACGTCAGCGTATTCATAAATGTGTATGTTTGAAGAAAAGCCTATGGTGTTAGCATATATTCACCTTTAGTCTATTCTATTTTATTACATTTTACGCTTTGAAGTTAGACATGCATGCATAATAAATGTACATGAAAGCTAATTGTATGCTTTTATATTTGATTTTATTTTTAAAATCAAAAGCAATGCACTCATGCTTGACTTTTTTTTATTGTAACCGTAACATTTGTTGATTTTTAAATGCTCTTCCAATACATACGTTTCAAATTGTTTTCTATTGCAGACTTAAGTTTGGAAAAGGCAACCCTTGAGAAATCTTTACTGGGTTAACTTTTCAAATTTTCACCGTAACCAAATTAGTAATTCCCCAATGACATTTAATAATTTAGTTTTTTTTTTTCTTTTTTTTTTGTGAGAGCTTTTCTCCTTAGTAGACTCGGACTAAATAAATGGTGAACGTTTTGTGGCCAAGGGTAAGACCCAGTAAGTGATACCACTTATAAATCTCAAATGTGCCACTGCAATTAAACAAGCTTTTATTCCCTCCCCTTCTTCCCTGTGTGCCTGCTACCAAGGCTAACCCAATTCAGTGCAGAAGAGAGTCCAAATTAATTTCACAATGCACTGATTTAACAGTGCCTGAGGTACCAGGCTTTGACAGAATGAGTTTTAAAAAAGATTCATTTGTCTAGAGATGTACATCCACAGGAGGGTGTGAAAATGAGATGGAGAGAAAGCTGAAACGGAGGAGGGAGTGTGACGGAATACAAACGAATGCCAGTCCTCATTTACAGCCTTTTCAAATCACGCTTGGGTTTTTCTGAAGAGAATCTGCTGGTTTTAATCAACCTCAGGCCTCTTTAAAAAAATAATTATTTAAATATATTTCAGGGAAGCCTTAAAACCATTTCAGAGGCTTTTCTTACAATTCATGAAACATGCTGAGGTTTATAACCCTCACAGTCCACTTGTCACTTATCACCTGGTTCAGAAATTTCTGATTAACTAAAACCGATGGTTCGTATTGACTTTTCATAAGACAGCAACACAAATGATGGATAAGTAAAGAAACAGCGATGGAGCAACAGACAAAAGTAAACTTCTTGTTAGGCATCTCATAGGTGGTAGAACGCACTGAATCGAGGCAGTTTGTATCAAAGTACTGAATGTCTTAAAACATGACTGAAATGGATTGAAAGCCTCTGATTGATGATTGTGTGTTGTAACAGGCTTCATTTGTACCATTGCTTATTAAAACTAAGCTTATCAGTTCTTTATTCAACTATTGGTGGTTTACTGTCTTATCAAGTAAGTGTACACGTTTTCCTTTCTGTTTGTCTTTCAGGTGACCTCGTGGTGCCCACACATTCCCCACGCTACCCAACAGCGGCAGAACTTGATGCTTACGCTCAGAAGACAGCCAACAGCCCACTTTTCATCAAGATCTTTCCCACCAACATCAGGGTCCCCCAGCACAAGCACCTTAACCGGACTGTGAATGGATATGACACCACAGGGCAGCGCTACGGACCCTACCCGCATCTTCATACAGGGGGCTACCAGGGTCTCCTCGCCATTGTAAAGGCCGCTTCCTCATCATCCTCATCCTCAACATCCACCTTTGTCCCTTCTAAAGGTGTTCTCAAGAATGCAGAAGGCAGGCGGACTAAGCTCTCTCCAGCCCATATAGCTGTCGCCCCATACCCACCCCCTAGTAATAGCACTTTAGCCGGTGGTCATGGCCAAATGGTTTACCACACTGGGCCCTCAAAGCTTTCAGAAGCACCAGGACTGTCTATTCCCCCAAATGTCACTGTAGCCGGCTCTGTGATTCCTGTAACATGTGGTCGAGGCCTGGCTCTGCCCGCACAGTCCAACCTACCCTCCATCCAGAGCATCATCTATCAGATCAACCAGCACTGCCAGGCCCAGGCACTGCAGCAGGTGTGTCACGGGGCTTCCACTGCGCCAACCAATCCCAGCCCCTCCAAGCAGAGCACAGCTGTCATGGGGGTTACGTCTAGCTCCTCAAGTGCAGGTTATGTAGTAGGAATGGGTCCCCAAGCCAACATGGCATACACAGGATCAGGGCTGCCGGCTCCAGGTGCAGAGGCAGTGAAGAGCGGTGTATACGCAGACAGTATGGACTACATCATTTGGCAGAAGCAGCAACAGCAACAGCAGCAGCAGCATCAACAACAGGCGGTCCTCCGCATGTACAGCGGAGGCAGTGGAGGTGGAGGCGCCATCAGCAAGTCTCCTGAAACCTGCATACCAGGTGGAGGGCTTATGGCAACCCAGGTGTCCTCCTCTTCCTCCAGACCTTATCATCTGACAGCGAGCGCCAGCGGGGGAGCTGGGCTAGAAAAAGTCAGCTCCTCCCCTTTGAACTGTGTGGGCATGCATGGGAATTTTTCAGTGGGTCAGTACTTTGCACCCCCGTGGAACAGTGTGCTGGTGACCCCTGACAGTGACTGCTACAACCCCCAGGAGCTTTTGGGCACCTCCACAGGAGGGCCATCGACTGGGCACCGAGAAATGGGATACCCTCACCACCATCACCACTACCACCATCACCACCACCACCACCCTACCATAGACAGCAGTGGCGGTCTATGCTGCAGCCTGCCTAGCAAGAGCTTGTGCAACACATCAGTGCTGAGCAGCAGCCTGCAGTCCCTGGAGTACCTGATCAATGACATCCACCCTCCCTGCATCAAGGAGCAGATGCTCGGCAAAGGCTACGAGACTGTGTCTGTGCCGCGTCTGCTAGACCACCAGCATGCACACATCCGCCTCCCGGTTTACAGATAGACGGGGAGCACGAGGACGCAGAGAATCAAGAGTTGTGAATTTGTGAAGAGAATCAAAGTTAAAGAACAGAGATGTGTTTGTCGCGGTACAGAACTGGTGTGAGCGCCACTGCTTTAACTAGCATGGGAGCTCAGAGGAGAGCCGTTGCTGCGCTGTTTGACCTTAGATTTGTCGGCTTCAAAGCAAGCTGTGGGAATCCTCATATACAGAGGACAGTGGCACCGGCTGAGAAGAAAGGGGATTTCAAGCTCCTCCCGATGTTCCATGGTGTGGTTTGCCAATTGGATTTTTACTTTTACTGATTTTCTTTGAGTTTGTTTTTTCTTTCCTAAACTGGTTTTGACAAGAATCTTAGTTTGACATGAAGTGCATATGCCACTTGTATCTCTTTTCCAAATACTACGGATGAAGCTACTGTGTAGGTTGTCACTGAAACGGTCTTAAAGGGCCAACATTGAGGGCTGCTCTTGAAATCCAAAAACTCTGTACCACAGAACGCACGTGCAAAAATGTGCAGACAAACAAGAAGAGTACGATTATAAGCAGTTCTTGGTGTTATGTACAAGGATCATGAGGTTAAATCTAAAAGGGTAGTACAATATTAGTTATTGTTGCTGTTATAATTGATACATTAATTGCACTGCTTGAATTTTGTTAACTTTGAAGTTTGGAATTGGGTAGTTTGCATATGATATATTTAAGCAACTTGAAAAACTTGAACCTATTTTTTGTTGTTTGATATATTTATAGGTATATGTATTGGCTGCTACGAAGGAAAGTGTCTCAAATGCTTTTTTTTCTTTTCTTCTTTTGTAATTATTATTTTATTGTTTTCCACATTTGTTTTTATGATTAAGTACCGATAATTCCTCCTCCTCAAGCTGATGTGCAGTCTCTTATGTCTTGAAGTGAGGCATAGAGTTGCTGCTTCGGTTCTGTAAGAACCTGTTTGGAGAGCTCTTTTTTTTTTTTTTTACCAACACTGGAATCTACAATAAATTTGAATTTTTTTTTTTTTTTTTTTTTAAGTGTGGCAAAAATAAAAAAGAAAATGAAATGTTACAATGAAGAATGTGATTGGGAGGTTATCTACCTGACCTAACGTGTGTGTTAAGGTGTGTGTGTGGCAGAGTGCATGTGTAGATTTTAAGTTTGTGTTTTTCAAAATCCCCAGACTTTTTTTTTTTTAGTTTATGTCATAACCAGATGTTTCCACAAATTGACAGACTGATTCACCAGTCCCAGAAACATTTGGACTAAATGTCCAGAAGATAACCTGCGATGCTCCCTTTCAGTGAAGGCTTTATTATTCCCAAGTCAGACTAGAGATTTTAGTTCTTATTTGACTCGTGTAGTTACAGCTCTGCAGCCTTGTCTGTTATCAGAGTCACAGACAGCGGTGAAAACAAATGAGTGTATGAAAAATGGAAAACAATCATGGCCTGTCCTTTGGCGTCAGATGAAACAAGACCAAGCTCATTGCTTTTTCTCCCCCGTTTCAACCCTCCCAGGTTGAGATGCATTTAGCCTATAGGCCAGTCTTAACTTGATAAATCAGAGAAATGAAATATTTATTATGACTGCAAGATTCCCTTGAATGTACTGCACTTAAATCACAGCAATATATTGTATTGCCTTGTGGGACTCGAGTGAAATAACTGAATCAGTGCAGCAGTCTTCTGGTCTTAAACAGGGATTTTTTTTATCAGTCAAATTAAATTTATTAACTGGAGAGGAAGAGAGCAAGGGGCTGTGTTGTGGGGGGAATGCAGGCATCTGTCTAGATTTATGAAGTGCAATTATTATGACTGTATTAACATTTTTTTCTCTGAGCTTACACCAAAAAAAATGTAACCTACAGTTGTCCATACATTCCCAATGTACCACATCTCTAATTCTTTTTTTGTTTTGTTTTGTTTCAAGGTGTAAAATAAATTTCTTTAAGAATTTATACAGTAGCCACATCTTGGCTCGGAAGTCTGTGATTATTTTTCTGAACATTTGTCCTCTGGAGGTCAGTGAGGTGATTCTGTACTGATCAGGATCCTGTACATTTAACTGATAATCAAAATGTTTACAATTTACCATCCAAAGATGAAAGAAAAAAGGTGTGCTTGCAGAAATAAAAGTGTTTTATGCATTGGATTTTATAGAGAGAAAGAAATAGATTTATGATTTTTTTTTTTTTTAACTGTTAAATTTCACAAATATCTTCCCTTCATTTATTGTCGCAAAGAGCTTTAAAGAGATAGTTCACATCTTTGGAAGTAGTGATATTTTGTTGTAAATAGCTTTTGAATGACTTTAGTTTGAAGAAGTAGAGTTTAAATCTGAACCAGATGTTAACCCGACAAGTTAACATCTGGTTCAAGAAGGAACCAATGATTGCTGCCATTTTGAAACAACTTTAATCTCCCAGAATTTGATATTGAATCGTGCAAACATTATTTTATAAACCGTTAGACTTCTGTAAATGTATATTATATGGTCATTCAAACGTACACACGATACTCCTGCTGGAAGTGCCCAGGATGCTCTGTGAGCGCTACAACTATAGCTGCTTCTGCTATTTATGCAACTAATCATACAATTTTAAGTATATAACCACATAATATGAAACTGACTGAAGTCATATAAATTAGCATTTGCATGAAATGTTTAGAAATGTTAAAGATTGGAGCTAAGATGTCGGCAATCTGCTCTTAGCGCTGCTCAAAGTAGCAGTTAAACGAAGCAATCCGGTCTGAATCGAACTGAGTTAATTCAAAATGTTATCTGCAACAGGTAGTATATTAACCGTTCATAATCTGTCCTCATAACCAAACATCTGAACTATCGCTTTAAACATCCTGCTGATGGTGACAACATTTTTCCAAGCTGTCAGATATTTCAGACTAAAGAATAGCCAGCCCCCCTTGGCTCAAATTTGCATCATAAACCTTCTGAACATTGCAGTAGATTTTTTTCTTCCTGTGTTGTTTCAACAGCCTAATGCTTTAGCTGCAGTCTGATTCCAGCATATTTTCTGTCTCGTAGAAATATTTTGACAGATCTTACAGATACATCCCGTCCCTAAATCCCTTCCGCTTGGCTTCTGCATCCGAGCATTAAACCCTGTCACATGATGTTGAAGTGAAGAGGAGACACTTGAGGCAGTGCAGCTCCAGTGTCTGGCCTTTCCCAGCAGTCTGAGGCACCAGGCTTCTTTGACTAATGGAAATAGTGGGTGACGTCTCGTGGCTATACTGGACGCTCAGGTGTATCTGTTTAGTCAGATAGTTGAAATCAAATCCTTTCAAATGAACACAGATTTCTTAAGATGCAGAGATGGAGCTGAGCAGATCAACCACACAAAAAGACAGCAACAAAACATTTAGCACAATTGTTCATTTTAAAATCACCTTTTTAAAACTCAAGACAGCATCTTTGATCACTACGTCACAATGCAAGGCTCCAAACTGTCTGCCCCCCCCTGCTCTTTTACACACAAAGAGCTCCTGTTGGTGGCATACATCTTAGCCTTGCAACCTTTGGTCCATTCCGCTATTCCTCATTTGGACAATGGACGGTTAGCCCCATATTAGGATAATAGAATTAAATTTCAAATAGATTTGTGCCTGAGTTGATCCAGCCACAGCTCACTCAGCTGCAAAGGCAGAGTGGCATATGGCATGTTATTATCTGAGCCCGCCCTCCCCCTGTCCGGGGCCAACAGGGTTCAGTGGTGCTTAAACAAACCAGAGGTTAGAACTGGTTGGCTGGCGTTGAAGAGGAGGAGGACAGCAGGGTTTGAGTGGTGGTGGGTGGGGAGGGGTGTTGCTAAATCGCAGCCTCCACGTCGTCTCAGATGGCCCCAGCACCGCACCATGGCGCCCGGGCTCTGAGGCCCTGCTTTAAAAAGCTGAGCTGCATTTGATGGAGGGGGATTTGTTGTCTGTTGGATTATACATGCTTGTTCCCGGCACGGCTGAGGGGGCCCCTGTGCAGCGAGACTGGAAAGACTAGAAAAGAATGAAACATGCAAAGATTCTGGGGTCAGAGACGCCTCGGAGCACCAGTTATTAGGATGATTGGCCGTGTTCCTGGTTCTGTTAGCAGCCTCTCATCTTTGACTCGGCCCTGTCATCTTCAGGTTCAACTTTAATGAAACCCCCTGTCGGACTGACAGACCTGTTGTGCCTTAATGTACCAATTTTTTTTTAATTTTTGAAGGAAAAAATTGTTTAGCAAGAAACGATCAATCGCACCAACGTGCTCATCTGAATGAGGACATTTCGATCTATAACTTATCTCTGTGGCTGCAGACTGCTATTGACTTTTAACACGTTTTCAAGGGCAACGAGACACTCGTGAGGAAAGCTGGAGGGCAAAGTGTAGGAGAAATGACTAATGCTGATTGTAAAACCCCCTTAGTAAATCCCAATAAGTCCGTGAAGACCTTTGGCCTGTGTAAAGGTCTTGTCGCATATTATACACCTTAAATACTGCTGAGGAGCACAGAGACAGGCTGTTCAGAGCAGGGTCAGCTCTTTCATTCTCAGAACAGAGAGGGGGAGAGAGTGGAGAAATAAAGCCAGCTGCTCACTTTGTAGAGACTTGGCTCCGCTCCTCTGACCTGCAGATGATGGGTGTTTTGGAACATCCCCTCCCCTTCGTACCACTTTGGTCAACCTCAGTCATGTCCCCTGGCTGCCCTTCTGCTCTTTGGAGGGGTCTTCATCTCAGACCTGTTCCCAGAATTCCCTCTCGACATCTGAGGGAGAACGAATTCATGAGCACGGTCCTCTCCATTTCACTCATACCTATCGAGAAAATACTTCCATCAATAATTCAGATGGTCCAGAGGAGGCATGTACAGTTAAACCGCCAGCCTTATAGCGGCGTCGCACAGTTTCATTAAAGATAGTTTGGCGTCGCATTTGGAGAAAATCTCCCCGACGTGTCAAATGTGAGTGACGCAGAATTTGAAATCAGTTTTTTAGTATTTGTTGGTAATACAGGATCAAATCAGCGCAGATGACAAAACAAATCTTTTTTTTTTTTTTTCCCACAAAAAACTGCTTTAGAGGCCGAATATAAAAATAATAAATAAAAAAGGCAGTGCGACAGGTTGTAATTCCAGGAGCTTACAGCGTTTTATTTCCTCACCGTCACCGCTTCCGCTGAAAAAGCTTATGGCCTCCAAATATTCATCTGCTTTGTGCAGCGGGTCTATTACTGAATCCAATCTAAAGGCAAAAGTCTGGGGATTTTGCTTTCTTACTTTCTTTATTTTCGTCCTCCAGATTCCTTTCACTGTTTGTATGGCTCTCCAAATTATCCTGTGGACAAACAGGGCTGTGTTGTTTTTCTCAGATGATCTCGAGTGCACCACTGCTGCCAAAGTATGAGGGTGCCGCAACCTTGAGAAAATAATATATATGGAAATGGGAAATCTATAAAGCATCTCTCTTATTGTTTTCCCTGCAGTACTGTGTTTAAAAATGATTCTGTCTCCTCAGGATGAAAAAAACAACATAAGGAATACATTTTTTCTTCTTTTGAAAATGATAATGTATGAGTCTTAGATTTTGAAAAAAGAAGTCTGAATATTAAAAAAAAGAAGCTGTAAAATCCTTTGAGGGGTTTTCAACTTTTGAATGTGCCTACAGCCAAGCGTCCCAGTGATTGCTTACCCTCTGCAGTTCTGCAATCTCCCCACAACCATCATCTTCAATTTGCTGAAACTGCCACTGTCTCCCCTCCATCCCGACCATCACAGGAGACATTTTGTCTGTTCCTGCTTTTTGTCAATCTCAGGACTGAAATTTCTTTACTTTAATGTAAATGGCTGTTTTTCATTTAACCTTTCCTCTCTTATGTGTTTCTGTTTGACATAAGGAAATAAAGCAGATGACTTCAATGACTTTCTTTCTTTCTTTCACATCTTGAAGGCAGCAGTAGGACTAGACCTTGCTGTAATGAAGGTAAGCATATTAGTCTTGGGATTCAGTTTGAGCATCGCCGCCATATGCCCGCTTCGACAATCTTGTTTTTCACTTGACCCTTTTCACCTCCACAGCGGGAACAACCTCACCTTAGAGCAACAAGCAAGGAAAAAACAAAACAAGGGGTTTGGGGGATGGGGGGTTAGCGTCTTTTTAAATATATTTTTTTAAATTGTGAAATGGGTTGAAATTTTTCCTAGACTGTGCTTTGGAGTGACAAAGGCAAATTAAAGCAATAGTTAAGATTTTTTTTTTTTTTTAAAGTAGGGTTCTGTAAAAAGCTTTTGAGCCATTAATCTCATAAATGTTTAAAATGGCTCATTGAACAACAGGTGTGATTGCTTCACTTATCCCACCCACATTTTTGATGTTGTCGGTACCAGGGCTTGAACTGGCGATCTTCCGGTCACAAGCTCACCTTCTCTAACCTCTGCGCCACCACTCCCTATTTATAAACCTTTACATTGCTGTAAATGTTGCAATACAGGTAGTCCTCGGGTTACGGCGCCCCCGACTTACGGCAACTCAGACCTACGAACGCATCATAATTAATAATTAATAAAAATATGAAATTTATTTTTTATGTACTTTTTTCATGTGTACAGCACATTGTTGCAGCTGTGGTTGTTTTAAATGGCTTTATAAATA
>JARVGS010001792.1:19362520-19375307 GCA_031762315.1 Hypsolebias antenori | reverse complement strand
GTATGTTAGCACACCCGTTCTTAAGTCCGAGTTGCTGTAAGTCGAGGGCGCCTTAAGTCGAGGACTACCTGTACATGAAGCACGATAGAAGAATTAGTCATCGTCTCGTGAAGTTAACCTGATGTCAGATATGCCATGCTTCTTTTACAACATGCTTGTTAGTAACATTAAATGGCATTTAATTTATATTACAAAACAATAAAATGTTATTTAAATTCAGTAACAAGCACAAAAGAAGAACCTGCTAAAATCTATGGTTTCCATTCATGCTGGTTAAATCAGAGGGAGGGCTGGTCCCCCTTCCCGGTGTTAGTGAACTTATTGGTGGAGCACGGTGGATACCTTTATCCGCATGAGCCTCAGCTGATCGTTCAGGTCATTTTGGGTTTTCATGAGCTCCTGAATCCTGGCTTCAGAGGCAGAGAGTGCCGTCTTTACCTCCACGTACTCTTGCATAGTGATGGGGCCGTCAGAAAGGTCAGAGCTCAGGCTCTGTTGAGGATATTTGTCAGGAACAAAAATAATACCCAAAAAACGAGAGTCGTCAACAGTTTTAGTGGCTAAATACCTTAGTTCTTTCTTCTTTGCTTGACGGAACCTCTTGATCTGTATCGTCATCGGACGCCACTTTGTCATAGTCGGGGTCAGTATCTTGGCTATCACTACAGTGTCTGACAGCTGTGCTATTCAGTATGAGTTCAATGTTATCTAGATAAAAAACACAATGTGAAATGTTTGGACTCTGTATATGTCAGTGTTAATAAGATTAAGGAATAATGTAACATGGAGACACCAACCTTTAGGACTGACAGCTGAACTCCCTTGATGTCTGCATTTAGCATCACTTAGTATGTCGATCACTAGCGTTACAAACTCGTGTGCGTTAAATCTTGCAAGCTTCTGTCGTCCCTAAATAGGACACATGGCATTACACAGCAGTTGCAAATAATGAGAAGGGGGGAACAGGGTTTGAGGGGACTTCTGCACAGCTGACTTGCCTGGTTTCTTGTTGAGGAATACTCTGGATTCACAGGAAGGAAAGGAATCACCGTCGTCTCTGTCACTAGCTTGCTGTGATTCTGTGTGGCCAGCCACACTGTAAACAATGACACAACAGGATAAAAGTGAATCTATGGTGTAATTCAAACCTTTCACTGCGTCTTAATTGTAGGTTTATGCACAATGAGGTCACACCGCTGAAGAATTATTTAGATAAACAAAACTACTTCTAACACCTTTCGTTGTTTACCTGCATCAGTCTCTCGTCTGTCCACTTCATCGTACACATCCATGGCCAGCTCCTCAAATAAATGATTACTGAGCTGCATGAACAGAAGGAAGTCACATTTTATTTTATTAAAATACAAGTTATAAAAAAAAAAAAGATCTAATATCACTTACAGACTGCAGTTTCCTCTTTGCTGCTTTTGCAAGTTCATTTAGATCTGAACTGCTGCAAATGAAAAAAACAAACAAAAAACAACTCGTTACTACACAATCCCCCGTTTTATACGTTGCATCAACATAATACACATTGTTTCACCGACTTATACTTACATGGTTCTAATCCATCAAAAGACAGCAAATAAAAACAGATCGAATGTATAATTTAAATTTAAAATTGTTCAGGAGTGAAGTTTTCTGATTCTTTGCTTGTTTTTAAAATCATCGGAGTCTTCTGGCAGAACATTTTAATTGACTTAAATTAAGCAACACTTTTTAAACCAGATAATAGACACTGCAGCGACATTATTATTCAATGTGTCAGAGAGAAGGAGAAAAAAAAACACAACCATGAATAACTTCTAACAATTTAAGCCCGTCCTATAAAATCAACTTATATTCTTCAGCTTAACAAACTCTGCTGTCTCACCTGTCCACCAGCTGTGGAACAATGAAGTGATCGTTATTTTTATGTTCTGGAAAAAAAAAGACAAAATTGTGGTTTATGGTCAACACTTAGGACAAAACACTCTTCAGCACATGAACGTTCATGCTCAATAATCCAGGTAAAATATCCAACAAAGTTCAGTCAGGTCAAATGGGCCCTTTCTTTGTTTTGTTGAGACGTTTCGTCCTTCATCCAAAGGACTCCTTCAATCTGAGGAGCTACAACAAACTCAGTCCCACAAGCAGCACACTCACATGGTGGACCAACCATTTTGCTGGTGATAAGATGGTTTCTAGGGTCCGCCCTTTCCCTCGTCGACTCCTCTGAGGCAGCCATAGACAAAGTGGTTCAAAACATCAAAGTTCATGCTCAATAATCCAGGTAAAAAAATCCAACAAAGTCCAGTCCTTCTGAACTTTGAACCTCCTCCTCATCAGTCCTCCTTGGAGTGATGAAGTCCCTTGGATGAAGAACAAAACAGCCATCCATTATCTTTACCCGCTTCTTCCTTTTTTGGGTTGCGGGGATCGCCGGTGCCCATGTCCAGCAGTCACTGTGCGAGAGGCAGGGGACACCCTGGACAGGTCTCCAGTCCATCACAGAGACAAATGAGACAAACAACCATTCACTCTCATTCACACATAGAGACAATTTAGAGTTACCAGTCAGTCTACATGCATGTTTTTGGTCTGTGGGAGGAAACTGGAGTACCCGTAGAAAACCCACGCATGCACAGAGAGAACATGCAAACTCCACCCAGAAAGGCCCCCGGACCAGGATTTGAACCAGGGACCTGTTTGCTGAGAGGCAGCAGCTCTACCAACGAAATATTTCAACAACAACAAAAAAGAAAAGAAACCGTCTAGACGACCTGACTAAACTTTGTTGGACTCCAGCACAGTTTGATCATTCTACAGAGAAACAATTAGTTTTTGAGCCCCTTCCTTTTCACAGAAAGTGATTTTTTTTTTTAAATCTCCAATAAGTCATAAAAGCTTTTGACAGATTCCTCTCACCGCATACCGGGTTTTCTGCCATACAAGTAGAACGCCAGCCGATCAGTGAGTTCGTACTGAATCTCCACCAGCCTATCTGCCAGCTCGTGGTGACCAGCTTCTCTGAAAACACAACCACAACGCACTTTGACGCCTCAAATAGAACAAATTATGGGCTCAGATCTTTAGTGAGGGACTTAAAACACATGAACTATATTCACAAGTCAGCAAACTTACTTTGCATAGTCAATAGGAGTTTTTCCATTGCTGTCTAAAGCTCCAGGATCGGCTCCATAAACGGATAATAACTCAGTCTGAGAGATTTGTCCTTCCTTTGCGGCTACATGCAGCGGAGTGTTCCCTTTTTCCTGGCAGAGGCAAAGATTGACAAGACAAGACGCTATGAGGTCAAATCTGCACAAAACAATGCATAAAAATAGAAATAAACATCTTGGCTTGAAATTTAAATTTTAGTCTTACAGGATTAAAAAAATTTGCTTGCGCTCCCAGGGACAGTAACCTCAAACACGTTTCAAGATTCCCCGTACGGACGCTCGAATGAAGTTGCTGGAAACAGAAATATTGCTATAAGCTGAAATATTAATAAAAGAGGAACATGCTTCTGTACAAAACTAAAGGATGTTACATTTGCAGCGTAATCTTCATAAACCATCAGCTTCTCCTCACCTTGCTTAAATCCTTTGCTGTAAAACTGTCGTCTTCTCGACACGGCATGCGATGCACAAATGCCAGCATTTGATATTTGGCTTTTATAAACTCTGATTTGTTTGGACTTGAAAATCAGACAAGACATAAATAAAACACATTTTTTTCATTCCCATTATTAAAAAAACGCATCTAGAAACAAAGCCCTGCTGTAAATATTTCCAAACATCATGTCTCACTGAAGTTTGTCCTGAGGACTGGGTTTACGTTTTCCACTTATCACAGAGGAAGGGTCCAGGAGGGAGTGCTCCCATATTGAATTTGCACCATTGCTATATAATGTGTGAACCATCTAGAGAAAAAAATAAATAAATAAAAATAAAAGATGCTGATTTCAGAGAACAGATGTGCAGCAATGCCAAACCTAAATGTAGAGGGGTGATTCACCTGAAGCTGCGTTGGAGGCCATGGCATTCGCGTCAGGTGACGGATTTGGGAGCTGTGTCTGCCAAGACTTCGATGAACGCTGCAGCACTCATCACAGATCAACACCCCCTTGTTCACTGAGGCCCAACGAGGCTCTGAAACAGGAGGAAGCTCAAAAGTCAAGAAGCATTAACAACACAATTTGCAGTCCCTGGACTTAAAAAACAATGTACAGTAATTTCATTTTTCAGCCTCTTTAAATCAAACTCATTTTAATAGACATAAACTTGGAAAAAAACAAGTAGGCAATAAAACGTAAATGCACAATGATTTAACACAGTTTAATCAGCAGACTGAGACGAAGCCATGCAGTTTGCAAAAACAGTTTGTAAAAAGGAAGTGAGGACCAGCGAAGGTGGAAGTTCTCTCTGCAAGAGCTGCTTCCTCTCCTTAAAAGAGAAACGGTGCATACAAAGATGACGCACATTAATGTCTGTGAGCAAAATAAAAATATGGATACTTAATCTGGACTTATTCACAACACTATGTAAGCCAGATGCCACAACGATGTCACCATTATCGTCTTCCATGTGAATGAAACTAACACCAACGCCTCACGACTAAAACGGTAAACTCATGTGACCCTCATGCAGCTGGTGAACTGTCGAGCAGATTGGGTGTCTGGCGCTGTGAAAGGATGAACACTGAAGCCTGTAAATGTCTAAACAGCAGCTGAGGTGCAGGAGGAACAGCTGCAGGGGAGACTTTGTCTGCTGGTCCCCCCACGTTTTAAGAATCTTTACTTAACTCTCAACCAAGACCTGCTGATATGCCTCTTCAATTCTTTCCTCAACAAGAGCTAATAATTGATGCCACATCTCAAATCTCTAAATATAAGAACACCCAACAACTGGTACCAACCATATGGGGTGGGGATTTTCTGGACTCCTGAGTAAACTCTGTTAACTAATCTGAAAGGCAAAAAGAGATGTCAGATGCGTTGCATTTTTGTTGCTTTTCTTTCTTTCCGCTTAACAATAATGAACGAAGAGATTGTTTAAATTTGAAAAAAATTTAACAATAAACTATGTGCATTATTCCTTACAAGCAGGCGATGCGTTATGATGACACAATAGCTGAAGAATGTATCTGTACTGCAGTGGCAGCATCCTGTTCTGCTTCCTGTGCTTGCTGAGAAAAACACCACATCATTTCTTTTATTGTAAATGAATAGAATGTTTTTTCCAGAAACAATAGAGCGAATATTAATTCATCGTAAGTAGAAACATCTGACTGTACAAAGTTTCACTCTGCTGTAAAAAATCTGTTCTGAACTGTAATTGTGATTGCTGTGAAAGGGATCATTTGTCTCATGTCATATTGGAAACACTTAAGAATAAATCTTATGACAAACGCCACATCAAATTAGGATTGTGGCTTTATCAAGCTGGGGTTTTATTATTATTTTTCTTTCATGTGCATTAATGTTTTGGACAAATACTATTTTATTAAAGCTGTGGATGGAAGTGCTGTCTTTACAATCCTGCAGTGAATTTAGGTTTAGTCACCATCTTCCTCACATCTGACTGTACATCGGGACATCCTAAACTTGTTATGAATCCTGAATAAACCTCAAATATTTTGTTACAGTTAAACTTTTTAAATGATTAAATTTCAAATTAAATGCTAAAAACCACTTCTGCTGGAACCCCACTAATATAAATATGTTGTATACTGACAATAATTAAAACAACACTTCTATGACTGCCCTGGAAAAATCTCCAGTAAGCACGCGCTACTTCCAGCAGCGCGGGACACTTGTAATCTGATTTAACACCATATGTCAGCAGATAAATAATATTAAATCGTTTTACCTGGAGCACTGCAGTCTGCGCAGACCTCAACGTTTCGCAGACGTTTGGACATCCTAAACTTGTGAGGGGAATAAACGAGCCTTTATCAAATGTGTAAAATCCGTTCAGAAGCCGGTGGTAGTGGAGACGCCTTTCCACGTTAGCTACAATTTAGCTAATAAACACAAATCAAAACACCGGCATGACGAGTTGCTTCACACAGACGCTGCTAGCCTTTGAGTTTGTCTGGCGTTTGCTTCATGGTCAACAATTACATTACCTCTCGGGACTCAACACAAGCTGCTTGCCCGAATTACAACTTACAGCTGAATGAGCACCCACCTGTCCCGCTAACTAGCCTTCGCTCCTGTGGTGGTTACAGCCTGGCAGACAGCTGCCACCGTGACCTAATGACGTGGGTTAGTGTGCCCGAAGTACGGACTGTCAGGGAAACAAAGATCCGGGTCTAACGTGTACGTAAAAAATAAAGCCACTTGGATAAACCCTGTTGTATGAATACCAAAAGTCAAATTTTATAATTTTTAGAGTATATTATACAAAGAAGGTGTAAATACAGCACAGCATGTCGTCTATTATAGAACCTGGAAGTCGTGTATGATACAACCTGGAAGGTAAACCGAGGGCAAAAAGTTCAATAATCAAAATAAATAAATAAGTAAATAAATGAATAAATAAATAAATACCGTAAACAAAGCAAACAGGGGTGAGTTTGATTTAAGCATCCTGTGACACGGTACAGCAGGAGTCAGATTTACAGCAGATGATAAGGAATAGGCTATAGTTTATATCAGAGCCATAGTCTCTTTATAGGACGCTGGTTTATATTATTTGAAGGTCATTAAAAAACAATTTCTGCACAGATGGATAAAAACATAAAGGAAAACATATCTGCTGGGTATTAAGTGGGCCTGAAACAGATTAAGTGTTAAATATGAATATTTATATGTTCATCACCAAAGTAAAACACAGTAGTTATAAACACAATACAAATTATATAGCTTCTCAGCACTCAGCTACTAAAGGAGATGCGGGGCTCGTTGTAGATCAGGAATCATCCACCATGGTGTTTTATAAGCTTTATTTTCAATACGCCTGGACAGAGTGAACCCCACAGGTCTTTGTGAGAGCTACCTCCCTCACTCATTGTTACTCTACCACTAACAAGCCTAACACAACTAACACTTAATGAACACATAAAGTAAGCCAACAAGAAGAGACTAATCATTAAAAGAACATGCTATACAGCTAACCAAAATGAAAAACAATGAACATACATTCTACCCATAATCCCTCACTGATGTCATGTGACCAACAGGCAACCACAGCAAAATGTTACATTGTCCCCACCTGAAGGGCTAGTCGTCCCCGACAGCCATTCACTCTAAATATAGTCCTGCAGGCGGCCGACAACGCTGGTGCACAGGATGTTGAGGCATAGGATGTTGGGGACACTGAGGTGTGACAGGTGTCGGCAGGTGAGTCTGTAAGAGAAGTGTAATTTCCTGTGCCAGTAATCATTGGAGCATTGGGCAGTAGGAGCGAGCCTGTACTGATGCAGCATGACCAGGAGACCCCGGTTAGGAAGCTTCACCTAGTATACCCCCTCAGACACGCCACAATTTCAGTCTGCCCATGCCAATAACTGCGAAGCTTCGAAGAAACCCCCTTCTTATGCTCTGGGCAGTACATCCACACCTTGTCCCCTGATTCAAAAGCCTGTCCGCGAGTGGACATCATGGGTTCTCTTCTGTCTTATCCCTGCATCAGCCTGAACTTCACAGGTGTAGTCATGTATCTTCCGAAGTCACTCCCCGAGTCTTTGGAAGTAGTCAGCTTCCAATCCACCAGCAATCTCAGGTTCCGGTGGGGCCACAAACACTAAGTCCAGTGAAGTATGCAACTTTTGCCTGAACATCAGGGCAGCTGGTGTTCACTGACTGGATTCCTGTAAAGCAGTTCGGTAGGCCCATAAGACCAGCAGGAGGTGCCGATCCCAGTCCCGCTGGTGCTGGTCCAGGTCCACAAGGATTACCAGTTGTGTGGCCAAAGTGCAGTTGAACCTCTCCACCAACCTGTCACTCTGTGGGTGAAAAAGAGTTGTCCTCATCTTCTTCACTCCCAGCAGCCGGCAAACTTCACCAAAGACCTGAGACTCAAAGTTGTGCCCCTGGTCGCTGTGAAACTGGTTTGGGACCCCTAAGCGGGTGAACATCTCTTCAACCAGTCTCTCGGCAGTTGTGAAAGTACTTTGGTCTGCACCGTGTTTGCATCTGGCCATTTTGTAAATGGCTACAAGAACATAGCGATTGCCAGAGTCTATTATCGGGAAAGGACTGAGGATGTCCACCCCCACTCATTCCATTGGTGCCCCAACCAGATACTGTTGCTTCAGGGCATGGGAACACTGGTTTGGTCTTTATTGGGCAGTGCAGGAGTCACAGTAATGCACGTAAAGCTCCACGTCCTTCCAAAAGCTGGCCAGTAAAATCGCTGCCTCAGCCGATGTAGGGTCTTAGATATCCCAAAATGGCCAGTCCCCACCAAGCCATGAATACTCCTTAGGACCATAGCTCAGAGGGCTGAAGGTACCAGGAGCTGAAGGATGTCATCACCGCACCTGGGGGTGTGCCACCTTTGGTTAAAAAAAAGTTTTCATGGATCTCAAAGTTGTCCCACTGGCAATGGTAAGCCTTTACATCTGGGCCAAGGGGCATTGGTCCTCTTCCAGCCATGTTCTCACTAGGACAACGGACGGATTGTCTTCTTGTAATTCAAGCAGCCGTTCATTGGTAAATGGAAAGCACTCACCTTCTCCTTGGCTCTTCTGGACTGATGCTACCATTGGTCTCGCCTCATCATGCCTTTCCTGTCAGTGACAGTATCAACACTCTGCAGTAACACACGGGTATCGGGAGAGGGCATCGGTATCGCTGTGCTACTTCCCCGGCCGATGCTGGATCTCAAAGTTGTAGGTCTGAAGCACCTCCAACCAGCGGGCCACCTGTCCTTCGGGTTGCCTAAAGCTTAGAAGCAAGGTCAGTGATGTATGGTCAGACCACAGGAGGAACTGGCTGCCTTGCAGGTATGGCAAAAGTGTTGCACTGCCCACACCACAGCCAGGAGCTCTCATCTGGTGACACAATATTTCCTCTCCTCTTGACTCAGTGCCCCTGCTGTAGTAGGTCACCATACACTTATCTCCTCCTCCCTTTTGGGAGAGGATCATCCCAATTCCTTCATTGCCAGCATCTGTGTCCACAATGAAGGGCAGCTGTTCTTTGGGGGCAAGCCAGTATTGGAGCTGATGTAAGAGCTGCTTTGAGATGCTCAAAAGCTTAGGGCACAACTGCTAATCCATACTAATAGGTGGCTTTTGTCAGTCAGCTGGTGGAGAGGTTTAGCGACAGATGCAAAATTCCTGTTGAACCGTTGGTAGTAGGAAGCCAGGCCTAAGAAACTCAGGAGCTCTCAAACACTGGATAGAGTCGGCCAGTTTAGGACTCCAGTTACCTTGGCGGGGTTGGTGGCAACTCCTTGGGCGCTGACCACATGGCCCAGAAATGATGTTTCCTGTTGTAGCATGTTGCACTCGGGTACAGCCAGAGTCCAGCTTGGCGGATGACACAAAAAAAACCTCTCTCAGATGAACTAGACTAAAGCATGGTCAAAATTACTGGTGTGCACCAGTAAGTCATCAAGATACACCACACAGTGGCTGTGGGGGATATCCACCAGCACCCTCTCCATAAGGTGCTCAAAGGTGGCCGTTGCATTGCAGAGGCTGAACAGCATCACGTGAAATTACCATAGGCCATGTCCCAAAGTGAAGGCGGTCTTTGGTTTAGTGTCAGGGTCAAGCTCTACTTGCCAGTAGCCACTCCATATGTCGAGGGAGCTAAACCAACTGGATCCACTGTTCTAGTTGAGGGCATCATCAATTAATGGCAGGGGGTGTGAGTCCTTCATGGTGATGGCATTGAAGTGACAATAATCCACACAAAACCGCCATCCATCCCTCTTCTTCTGCACCAGGACCACAGGTGCAGCCCATCAGCTGTCAGATGGCTCAATGACTCCTGCGGCCTGCATTAGTCGAATCATGTACTCCACCACCTGTCTTTTGGCTAGGGCCAGCCAATGGGGGCATAGATGGATGAGCCGTGCGATCCAGTGTCAGTGGAATGCTGGATTAGCCCTGTTTGTGTGCAGTCCTCATCTCTGGCAGCAAAGATGTCTTTGCACTCATCCAAAAGACTCCTCAGCTGAGCACTTTGCCCCTGATCAAGGCCACCACAACAGCATTGCCAAAGATCAACTATAGCATCTTTGTTTGCAAGGGGTTTTGGTGTGGACAGCTCTGGCATGGGGACTTCATTGGTCGGTGGCTGGATAGCCCGACATTCCGCAGCACATCCTCTGTACTTCTCCCTTTTCTCCTGGAGGCTCACGTGCAGGGGTACTGTCAGAGTGTCCTGGATAAGGACTGACTGAGTGAGGTCCACTATTGCCCCTGAGTCTACCAGGAAATCAAATCCAAGGATGCAGGGCTCTTGAATAGGGGCCAGCCAAAACTCATGGTTCTGCCTCTTTCCTTGCACCTCAACCCTTAACATCTTCCTCTTTATGCATTTTGAGCCTTTCACCAGTCACCATGGTTAACTGTATAACAGTTGGGAGCCAGGTTGTCGAGGAGCCCAGTGTGCTCGGGAGGGTGCCTGGTCTCGCAAGGGAGATAGTGGATCCTGTGTCCACTAGTGCCCGACATGACATTCCATCCAGCAGACAGTCTAGTTACAGTCCTCTTGAGTGTCCAGCATGGTCAAATACCACGCAGTGTCCTTGGAGGGGCATTAAGGACTGGAATGGTTTTCCCCTCTGTACACCATTCCAAGTGCGTTTTTCGGCAGCTGTTTGCCTTTGGGGCTGGTGCCAAGCAGTTCCATACTATGTGCCCTGGTTTGCCTCATTTGTGACAGCAGACAGTCCCCATGTGTAGCTGGGTTTTGGTGGGGTAAACCTGGTAGAAGTCCTCCAGTTTGTCATCGTCCCCTGGTTCTTCCTCTTCTACTGGTTTAATCCCGCGGACATGCAGCATAGTTGTTTCCTGTGGGCAGAGTACCATCACAGCTTCTTGGAGTGACTCATTCAATGTATGAGGCTTAGCTAGGCAGACATGCTGGCATAGCCGCTCAAGTGTGAGCCCCCTCAGGAACGCATGGAGAGTGAGTTCATCCTGGGCAGCTGCAGTGAATTGTGGGTAGCCCCGTTGCGTGTACAGCTATATGTCCGCAGCAAATGTTCCCAGGCTCTCACCTTCCTCCCGGTTGTGGGTGATCAAGAGCCCTCTGCTCTCTTCAGCTCGTTGCTTCTTGCCAAAGCGACTCTCAAGTGCTGCAATCAGGGCCTGGATATCCTGTTGCTCTCTCTAAGTCAGGTCCAGAAGAGCCTGTTGTGCAGTACCTTGCAGTGCCAAGGCCAGGTATGATGCAGTTTCTACATTACTCCAACCACTGAGAGATGCAGCAATCTGGACCTGATTCAGGTAAGGCTCCAGAGATGTTGTGCCATTGTAGATGGGAAGCTTGGCCTGTGCTCTGACTGACCTTGGCTGGGTGGCGGCCTCCCCCCTTGTGGAAGCAACAGCTCCTCTGATGAAGCTGTCCCTCTGGTGTTGTCTCGCGGTCTGGCAATGGCATTCTTTTGTGGTGGGCGGGCCTTGGTGGCAGGGTTCTCATAGCATTGGCATGGCAGTGTTATCTCCTGGTGGTGAGCGGGGCTTGGCAGAAGTATTTTCCCATGCAGGGCACGGCCTTTAACAGAGCTTCAGCCCTCTGGGAATTCATGCCCAGCAGCAATCTGCAAATGCTGCATCTCCTCAGAAATCAGGTCTTGCAGTGTTTCTGTGTCCTTCCCCATTTTCTCCACAGGATTCATCCCACTTCTGGCACCAATGTCACATGTCAGCACTAAGCTACTAAAAGGGATGAGTAGTTCCTGTTGTAGATCAAGAATCATCCACCAAGTGGTGATTAATAAGCTTTATTTTCAACACACACAGACAGCATGAACCCCACAGGCCTTTGTGAGAGCTTCCTTCACTCATACTTCCTTCACTCATGCTTACTCTACCGCCTAACTAACAAGCCTAATACAACTAACATTTAATGAACACATAAACTAAGTCAACAAGAACAGACTAATCACTAAAAGAACATGCTAGCCAGCTAACCAAAATGATAAACAATGAACATAAATTCTACCCATAATCCCTCACTGATGTCATGTGACCAACAGGCAAACGCAGCAGAATGCTACATGATGTTTTAGTGCTTACCTATAATAATTAAGAAATAAACATTTTTAATAAACTCGTCAAAAGTTACAAATGTTATATTTGATGCCTGTTTGTTTTCCAAAAATATTAGTGTGTGTGAATGACGGATTAATTTAAAACACTTTGTAGAACGGTGCTTTATGAAGTTCAGTACATTTCCTTGTATTAGTTGACCGGCAGTTCTGCCACTTTCAAAATGGCGGACACTCTGACGTACCACTGCAGCGGGCCAGCCCGCTCAACCAGGCATGGGTGCGCTATGGCACCACCACGCACAAAGCGCGTTCCCGCAGCGGAAACTGACGTCTAGTTGATTCATGCACTCCTAGAATTCCTGCCGCAATCGGTCCTTTGATCCTTTGTATATGTACCTTATTTTCCGGTCTATAAGTCGCACCGCTCTATAAGTTGCATTGTCCAATTATGTCCAATAATTTGGAAAAATCCATAAATATGTCACTTCGCTCTATAAGTCACACCTATTATGCGTCACCGCTGACGCGTCGCGTATGTTACGCATCACCGCTGACAACCCGGAATTGTGGGCGGTGTCTTGCCAAAAAAGGATTGTGGCAGCCACGGCCGTGCACGGAAGGACTTT
>JARVGS010001792.1:19333468-19362420 GCA_031762315.1 Hypsolebias antenori | reverse complement strand
TCGTTTTCGGCCGCACCGGGAGCCGGTCCCGGTAACCGGCTTTTTCGGTATCCGGCCGGGCCGGTAGAACGGAACTACGCCGGATACCGAGGACTACCTGTACCTGTAGTGGCCAAGCCTGGGTTTATGGCTTTCGAAAACACAGTGGATAAGCGGTACAGAACGCCCTCGCACACACATTTTAGCCAAGTTGCTATACCAGAGTTATACAGAAAAAATGCAGAAACAGAGTTGCAGCGGAGCTGAAAACTGGAGTTTTTTGCAACTGAAACAGATTGATTTATTGCTTGTGTTAGTTGAAAAATACATGAGAAGGAGACATTGACAAAAAAAATTGCATATTAAATCGCAATTGCAATATCGGGGCAAAAAATAAAAATAAAAATCGCAAGAATATTTTCCAAAATCGTTCGTCTCTAGTGTAGACAACACAACACAAAACAAAGATGTGTGAGCTGGAGCACGTCTGGTTAAGGATACAATCGAGGACGAATCTCGAAAACTGTTTTTGAATGTCAGAATGGGTGAGAAAGTGGCGTGGGTGAGTCGAAGGGGGAAATAAAAGCTGGAACACGAGGGAAACTTCTATGTGGGACACACATGCAAACACACAGGCACCAAGAGGCTCACCACGACTGAATATTGTATGAGGTTTTCTCATGGGCAACTGCAGAGTGTACAAGCTGTAAGAGGTGGACTTGTGTGCATGTACACACACTCACACACACACACACAAAGAAGTCAGAGAGACACAGTTGAAAACAGAAACACGTGCACGCACACACAATCAAAGCCAGTGGAGCTTGAGCTGATGTGGCCCAGAGCTGCCCAACGCCCTGCCACGACACACACTTGCATACACTTAAGAGCCATCTGCAGTTGGAGATACAGCCTACAGAAAGGCTTTGCTGCTGATACGCTGAGACAGACAGCAAAAGGGCTGGAAAAAAAAGGCAGAAATTGTCATAACTCACTGAATCGGGGGATCAGGAGGACGGGAAGTCAGAAAAACCGGTGAACAGGAAGTCAGAAAATGACAAATGGGGAAAAATAAGGCCCTAAACTCTACCGCTTAAGTTTTAGTTTCAACCCCCTCAAATACAAAACTGCTTCACTGACACTTTTGCTGAGGGTTCAGCAATTACTGGACTGAAGCTTTTATTGGATGGCAGTCCCTTTGGATGTGTTCAATTTTGGATGCTCTTTCCCCCCAAATGATGATAAAAATATTGTCACAATAAGTGACTGACAGCTGCTCTCGTTCCATGAAACAGGACACCAGTGCAGACACTGACAAGACCAGTGCTGCTGAGGGATTATTGTTTTAATCAAGGAATATAGTTTTTGTGTGAAAAAGCTAATCTGCCAAAATAGCCCTCATAAAATATGTAATCCCCAAAATGTGACTATGTAGTGACAAAATCTCCATCTTTTTTTTTAATTAAGCTTGTAAGAAATGACAAGTCCCAGAGGCAACAAGTTTGTGATGGAGACGTGTGAATTAGATCTTTAGCTTTTATGCAAATAAGAAGAAATAAACTCAATGAGCCAACTCAAGAAAGGAAAAGAAGCTCCTCCAGAATGTACTACAAAGCTTTCCACAGAAACAGTACAACAAAGACTGTTTTATATATTTATTTACTATATCACAGATCTTATTGTTCCATATTTTCCTAACAGAGCACTTCACTCTCAGACTGCAGGTTTACTTGCGGTTCCTAGAGTTTCTAAAAAGAGAATGGGAGGCAGAGCTTTCAGTTATCAGGCTCCTCTCTTGTGGAACCAACTTCCACTTTCTGTCTGTGAGGCTGACACATGGTCTAGTTTTAAGACTGGGCTTAAGACTTTCCTTTTTAATAAATCCTATAGTTAGGGTTGGCTTGGGTTTTCCGAGCTATCCCTTAGTTAAGCTCCTATAGGCTTAGACTGCTGGAGGACAAATTGACCACATTTCTTCACTATACTACTGTCTTTACTAACTCTACTCAACCTGTTTTGTATATAATTATTTTTTCTATCCTTTCCTTAACATGTGTTTTTGTCTTTAAGGTACACTTGCAGTCCTGCACCTACATCTGGACCTGCCATTCTGTGTTTGTTTGCCTTTCCTTCCTGTCCTCTCAAACCCAGCCGGTCAAAGCAGATGGCCGCTTGTCCTGAGCTTAGTTCTGCTGGATGTTTCTTCTTTTTAAAATGGAGTTTTTCCTTTCCACTGTTGCCACTGTGCTTGCTCAGGATGGGAGACCGCGATGAATTCAAGATTCAACGAGTCTGCTGGCTTCCTTAGAAAGAGAACTTTACTAATTGGCTTTTCTATGTATGGGAATGTTCCTGTATAGTGCCCTGAGACAACGTTGTTGTGATTTAGTGCTAAATAAATAAAATGAATTGAACTGAATATGATCTCTCCCACCAACTCCAGTTAAGACTCTGGCAGGAGCATTTTGGATTAACTGAAGACTTTATAAAGAAATATTTGGACACCCAGATAATAAACCATTGCAATAGTCCAGTTTAGATGTGACAAATGCATGAACCAGTTTTTCTACATTATTTTTAGATGTTTCTAATTTTAGTGATATTATGCAGGTGGGAAAAGGCAGTTCTAGTAAAGTTTTTAATGTGGGGGATAAACGACATGTCGTGATCAAAAATAACAAAGATTTTTAACATTAGATCTGGAGGCCAGATCCAAGGAGGGTGAAAGACTGAAAAATGTATTCCTAAGATGCTCAGGTCCAAAAACCAAAACCTCTTGTCTGTATTCAAAAGCAGAAAATTAAGGGTCATCCAGGTTTTTGTCTTTATAAGGCTTGCTTGTAGTCTAAGTAGCGGATTGGATTCATTGGCTTTCATGGACATGTATAACTGTGTATCATCAGCATAACAATGAAAATTTATTCCCATGCTGTTTATTGACATTATATAATGGAAGCATATATAAGGTAGAGAGCATTGGTCCAAGCACTGAACCCTGAGGGACTCTACGACTAACATTTGTGTACGATGAAGACTCATTATTTACATTTACAAATTGGAATCTATCAGATAGATATGATTTAGACTGATTTAGAGCCGTTCCTGTAATTCCAATATCACAAAGTCTCTGTAGTAGAATATTTTGATCAACTGTATCAAATGCAGCACTGAGGTCTAACAGGACCAGTGTAGACACCTGTACATTGTCAGAGGCCATGAGAATACCATAAGTAACTTTCACCAGTGCTGTTTCTGTGCTATGATGAGCTCTAAACCTTGACCGAAACTCTTCAAATAGATTTCTTTGCAGATGATCACACCTGGCCTGCTATTTTCTCTAGCATTTTTTAGATGAAAGTTGGATTAGAGATAGGTCTATAATTGGCTAGGATTTCTTTATTTCTAACATGCTTCTGTCAATATACCCTCTGTCCCTCCTCTGGACATGTCCAAACCAATAATAATAACAACAACAACAACAACAACAACAATAATAATAATAACAATAAGTACTAGTAGTAGCAGTGTACCATATCGCATCACTGGGACAAGATTATTATTCAAATAAACAGATAAATAAATAAATAAATACTCAATAGAAGCCACCACAGGATATTGCTGGTGCCAGAACAGCAGACCGGATGTGAAGCTCCGTCCTCCCTCGTCACAGTAAAAGCATCGGCGATACCAACCCGTGAAATTTCAAACACGATATTTATTTGCTATATGAGAATACATACAGTGAATTTAGTTGATGTTTTTATAAGCTTTTTTTTGCACCTTTCAAAACGTTACCATACTCCGGTTAAATTTCTGTTTATTTAGCTGTTTTTTTGCATAACCTCCCCCAAGCTAACATGTAAAATAGTTTCGTCCAAACCGGAATTGACCATTTATTTTTACTATTTATTAAAAAAAACAACCTTTTTTAAACTACTGATTTTGTTTCTGCTTGCCTTGAACAAAAACAACAGCCTTTACGCCTAGAGTAACAGACATTTCATTAGCGTTTTCTGATTTTTTTGAATGATATAATTAAAATTATGTTGTGTGTTCATGTGTAGAACACCCCTGTCGTTAGGTGCTGCTGTTCCTGGTACTTCCTCGTTCAAAAGTTGAAGGCTTCGGAAGGGGAAAGTTGGCTAGTGGCTTGTTTCTTTCTCCACTCTGCTGTCTACCGTAAAAACGAGGATTATGTATCGCACATGTAGTTGTAACTAGCGTGTAGCTGTCGCAGCTTTGATGGATGAAAGCAGAGGCTGTCAGCAGTGAAAGGCTGGAGGAAGAGGAAGATGTCCACGGCTAATGTTAGCGAAAACATCCGAGTGAAGTTTCCCCTGCATTCCGCAGTTTGGGGAAATGATTACAGGAAACTGGAAGAGGAATTAAGATCATCACAGGTTGGTAAAACTAAACATCTAGCAGCTAATTCACACTGACGTGTTTTGCTGGCTAAATAAAACGGGAGTAGCTGGTAGTTAAAGTAGGCCAGTGGTGTTGACAGATGCTAAACTTTACTTTCTGTTTTATTTACTGTAGTTACACGACGATTTATTACTGGTTTAAGAAAAGGGAGTAAATAGGGATCAAACTGGTTGATTTCTATTTTAAAGGCACATCAAAGAGTGGCCACAGACTGTATCAGATGAGTCTGACATCTTTAGTGTTTGTTATTGTGTAATCTGAGGTGTTTACATACAGATTAACAATTGTTTGGGATTTGGATTACCTAAACCAATAGTTTTTAATATTTTTATGTTGAGTTATTAATGTAATTATCATTAAACTGACTTTTTTTGTCAAGCTTTAGCACTTATTTCCACAATTAGTCACAAGTTGCATTTAAATAGTTCAGATGTTAGAAAACTTTAGGATGTTGATCATGCTTAGGACATTTTAAATGCTGAGCTGTTATTACATTGTGGTTGCTACTAATCCCCAGTGATTAACATCAATTGTAGGGTGACACTTACACGAAACAGTCATGATGTTTGTGTACTGCAGTTAGTCCTATGTCAATATCAGCTAAGACTTAAATGATAGTTTGAAGGGTGTCATAAGGTGGCCTGCAGTTACAAGGCTTCCTCAAAAAGAACATTCATAACCATCCTGTATTAAATTATATAATTTGTATTTATTGAATTTTCCCCCAGCATGACGTTGAAGCTGTGGACCCAAGAGGTCGGACCCCGTTACACCTGGCTGTGTCGCTCGGACACCTGGAGTCAGTGAGAGTCCTCCTGAGACACGGTGCTGAAGTGACTAAAGAAAATGGCAACAGCTGGACAGGTTGGCTATACAATTAAAAACATGCCTTAAATCACAATTTTATTGTCTTTCAAATAGGCATCTTACATCATTTTTTGTTTTTGTTTATTTATTCCTTAGATTTGTTCATCTGTTGTTAATGAGATTTCTAGTTTGTACACAATGAACTCTTTACAGTAACAGTAAATAATTCACCCTCACTGTGAGGTTTTCTAATGGACGACTGTAATGCCAAGGCGATGGACGCTGTTCCTGTAAAAGGCTTGGTGGTATATCTTTTAAACTGGTTTGTGTTTTGTGTAGTGCTGCAGGAAGCAGTCAGCACCGGCGATCCAGAGATGGTTCAATTAGTGCTTCAGCGGAGAGACTACCTCAAAGCCTCCACTGCGCTGGGAGGAGTGCCTGAACTTCTGATGAAGATCAGAGAGGTTTTCATATACATTCTAACCCTCCTTTCATCATTAGTATATGTGTGTGTGTGTGTCTGTGTGTGTGTGTGTATGTGTGAGTTTGGATACGTTTCCCTGAAGAATGATCGTCAGCTTGTGTTTGTTTATCCCCAGTCTCCAGACTTCTATATGGAAATGAAGTGGGAGTTTACCAGCTGGAGTAAGTTTTTGGGTGTTTTGGTTCTATTATGAACATTAACTCTGTGTGTAGGATAATATCATGATTTAAGCTGATTATCATCAACTTAGTATGTTTTAAAAAGTGTTTATAAGTAGCTAAACATTTTCAAATAAATCTCTTTGTTGGTTGAGTTTTCACCAGGTTGTACCAGCCAAACTGCATACCTGCTTCTCTTGTGTTGATTTATTTATGAGTCACATTCTTTTCATTGGAAGATTATTATTATTTTTTTGCATGCTGTTGTTTTACAGTCCCCTTTCTGTCCCGGATTTGTCCAAGTGATGTTTGTCGCATTTGGAAAAGTGGCGCCTGCCTGCGAGTGGACGTCACTCTCCTCGGCTTCGAAAACATGACCTGGATCAGAGGCCGGAGAAGTTACATCTTCAGAGGAGACGGTGCGTGTGCTTGTCCTTGAACTGAAACACAAAAATATACCTTTGGTTGCGTTTGTGTAAAGTGCCGTCTGTGTTCTGATAGAATTGTGTGCAGAGTTGATGGAGGTGAATCATGATGACAAGGTTGTTGACGCTGAGCGCTTCAACATATCTCAAGAAATGGAAGATGTCACGCTGGCGTCGATGCAGCCAGCTGAACAGGAAGTTGCCAAAAGGTTGACGACACCGATCGTCAACACCTACTTGGACACAAAGAATATTGCTTTTGAAAGGCAAGCTTTGTCTGCGGAACAGCTTTTATAGCAGACTTGTTGATTATTATGATTTATGTTCATCTCATGTTTATGTTTCTTTTATGACTCCAGCAAATAATTTCATAAAAATTCTTTTTTTCTACGTTAACTTCTTATGATGCAATAGATCACTTCCTGAAAAGGCAGCTTGCAGTTTTTCCAGACTGGTCTGTTTTGTTGTTTTCAATGTTCACCTTTGTGTCGTTGGTGTTTTTTGTTTGTTTTTCCACAGGAACAGGTCGGGGATATGGGGTTGGAAAACAGAGAAAACCGAAGTGATTCAAGGGTTTGAAGCAAAGGTTCACAGAAGTTATTAAGTTTCTATATTTTTTAAAACCAAAACATGCATTTGTGGAAATCAGTGCAGCTTGTCTGTTTTATATGACACTGGGGTCTGTTTGTCTTGTCAGGTTTTCAATGTCAATAATGTACATGTCGTAATCAGGACGAGAACGGAGCATTTAACGGATGAGGAGAAAGCCAGGATTAAAAGTAAGCTGACAATGTTTTCTACGTGTCACTTTTCTCTCTTTCATGATAAAGACAAGATTGCACATTTATAATCCTCCAAACTGATAAAACTACATCAACATTTTGTTCAAAGGTGAAAGGAATGTCTTGGAGTCACTTCTTGGGACTGTGGAGCAGCACATAAGTGCACAGGGGGTAAGATGTTCAATTTATTTAAATACTTTTTGTTTTTTTTAAATCTCACTGGATCATTTCAGATGATTGCTTAACATTTTAGGACCTAACTCTTGAGTATGCAACGGCCACGAATCCCACTGCAATCACTCCAGAGGAATATTTTGACCCTGACTTTGACCTGGGCAACAGAGACATCGGCCGTCCCATCGAACTGACCGTCCGAACACAAAAGTAAAATGGGTTTTTGTTGTTCTCCTGGTTTCTGTACCAGTCTGAAGCATATTTGAAAGAATGATCCATGCAATCTTGTTTCTCCTAGATTCAAAGGAACACTGTGGATGAGCGAGGAACATCCTCTGTCCCTGGTGGAGCAGGTGACCCCCATCATAGACATCATGGCTCGAACCAGTTCCCATTTTGCACGACTACGAGATTTTGTAGCCTTGAAATTTCCCCCTGGATTTCCTGTTAAAATAGGTACATGCCGATTTGACTTTCCCCGTTTTTAATTTGGGACTACATTTTGATAAAGCGTTGTTATTCTTCTTGGTTTCTCTCCTGCAGAGATTCCCCTGTTTCATGTGCTTAATGCCAGGATTACCTTTTGTAATCTGAACAGCTGCAGAGATGAAAATGAATCGAGTGCATCTGCAGCCACCACACCCACTTCCTCTGTGGAAAATGAAGCGGCGACAGGTAGAGACACAGACAGGACAATGTCATGAAGCCCGATCTAAAACAATTTTATAAAGAAACAAAAGCCACTTTTTTCATATACCTGTTTAATTTGTCCTTAACTAAAAAATTGTAAGCAACATTTGTGAAGAGCTGCCTATACAGAAACAGCCATAAAGTGACAGAACGTCAGCAACGTCCCTGAAATCGTCACATTGCTCTTTTTAATAATGGCAGCAGCAGACATGACATGAACGTATTTAGACTCCAAACCCTGTTTGTGTGAAGTCAAGTCCAAAGTCCGGTGTATCACATTACAGTGAGCTATAGAAGAGAAGGCAGAAGACAAGAAATGCCAAGATTTTAGCCCTAAGCTGACCTCTGTCCAGCCTAATCTCGTCTTTACGGTGCTCCACCACCCTGCCTGATCTCTGCTTTTTATTCTTGACGGCTGTCTTGGCCACTTAAAACAAAATTGCTTTCACATTTAGCAGCAGATTCCTGCTCACAACTCTTTGAGATTCTACTTGTCCAGTTCCTCCATATTTGTTCACCTACACAGACTAATATGGGTCAGTCTCTTAGCTTTTTGTGTTTCTTAGCAGATAAATAAAAAAAATGCTGATATAAACCCTAAACTGCACCATTTTTAATATTGTTTAAAATAACACTTTTGTATTTTATAGTTTGCATTGAGGCACTTTTAAAATACCAGCTGTGTGCTTGTGATTTCTAACCGTCCCGTGTTGGTTTTGCCCGCCCAGCGCTCCCCCCGTTTCAGGTGTGTCCCTCAGTGTTCGAGGTTCCTGCGAGTTATCACCACAGAGGGGGCAGCCGCCACGTGCGCACGCCAAACAACGACGAGGAGCTTTTACAGTATGCCATCCATCAGAGTCTTCTCGACTCTCAGAGTGGTCGGGGCCAGGTCAGAACAGTTCGCTTCACTGGAAACGCACCATCACACACAAAACGTTTGATTTCAATGCGCCTCACTGTTTACCTGCCTGTTGTGTTTGTAGGAGAGCGTCTGGAACGTTGAGGAGGAGGAAGAATTAGCTCATTTAGTGCCAATCAGCCAAAATGACAGGTAGGAAACCAGGTTGTTAGCTTAGCTACACGATCAGATGTGAGAAGACGACTCCATGAACCTGTTCATCAATGAATATACTGTAACAGCACAGCTGGATGTGACTTCTTCCTGTAAATGTCATTCTAGGAGTATCCCAGAGGGGGTGCTGGTGGAATACGAAGACGCCCCCTGCCCTGCCCCTAACCTCGATTCAGACCTCCGCCTAGCCATGGAGCTCTCTGCTCAAACTCAAGAGGAAGAGGCGAGGATGAGGAAGCAGGAGGAGGAGGAGCTGGAGAGGATACTGCAGCTGTCACTCATGGAAAAATAAAAGGGAAACAAGGGAACGTTTTCAGCTCCCAGAAGCAACCACCACACCTCAGAGTTCCTTCCTAACCTCTCTGTATCCACCTATGCAACAGCAGGTTTTTCTCTAATGAATTAGCCTCATGCAGGTAAAATTAACTTTTTTGATAACGCCATCTGCTTTTATATATTTCCATTATTGTCATCCGTCCTTGTCTTGACTAAATCTCACAGCGTTTGAAATTTTATGCAACTTGTCCCAGTTTTATCTTGCTGTAGCAACCACATGTATTTGTCAAATTGCCATCTGGAAGAGGGATAAATGTCACGGATGAACAATAGCGTTTGACTTTAAAGTGACCATGTAGATTTAGAGCTGTAGTGCTTAAAAAGTGAAGGGGGAAAAAAAAAAAGCAACTTTTTTATATTTTCAGCACTGAAATTTTAGAAAATCATTTTGGAAACTACCTAACCACAGAAAAAGCTTCAGGGACTGCAGTTTTAAAACAAAACCTTTGAGTTTTATCAGTGAAAACTTCCTACGGAGTCACTGCTAAGGAGCGTTAAATCTCAGGGTTCCAACTTTATACATACTCTCATCACTTTGAGTCATCAGTTTAGCTCTTTCAGCCTGGGGAATGTTTATGGTGCAGAACGGTACTACTCGTGCATATCACTCTATACGAAACTATAAATTAAAAAAAAAGTTGGGATCGTTGAGCCAAATATTTATTTATTAAATGCATTTTTATGTACGCTGTGAATGTAGAACGCCCGGGTGGGGAAACAAAAAGCATGCTGCTGTCATGGATGTTTTAAATAAGAGTATTCCCCTCAACTTGTGCTAATAATTATTAAAAAAATTAAAAATTTAAACTGTCACTGAGCAACTTGATTGAAAATAAAGCAACAGCAGACGAGGCTGTACAGCATTTAAACGTGGAAGCTTAGGCTCAAGTTCCTGAAAACAGCTCTTTAAATCTGACAAGTAAGAAAAAAAAACTGAAGCCGTAAGAAGAAGCCGTTTTAGGCGCGTGCAAAGCTCTGAACAGGCTCTGTGGGGTCGAGGTGTGGGGGCAAATTCATGGAGTGCCATTACGTTAAAATTTGACAAAAAGTGTTTTATTTTGAAGATTTTGTAACAAAAAAAGTGAAAAGATGTTGAATTAGTAACAGAATAACATGAATTAACCACTGTAGTTGATCTCACTGACAGCCGAGCACTTTGTGTGTCTCTGCGCCCTTCAGGGTCTTCGACTAGCGACCAAACTACCAAACTGGTGATCAGTCAACATCCACAAGGCTAGCTAAGGTTAAATTAATGCAGGTTTTTGTAATGCACCGTTTGAGCTACAATGTTATTTTTAATATGCTGTAATTTTAAAACGATGTCTCTTTGAAAATGCTGTTTTAAAAATGTTCTAAAATAAAAGCACTTTATTTCCATAAAGACCACTCGTGAAGTTTGTGCACGTCTGGTAAAACGACACCGTCTGGGTCTTTCCAACATGTAACATGTAAGGGTTTCACTGCAAATACAAAAAACTTGTTTTTGGAAAAAAGGTTTAAAATTCAAATATTCATTTCAGTTCTGACATCTAAAGTCTTAAACTGGTCAGTAGATTTAGGTGTGGGTTGATTTACAGCCGAAATGCAAGGGAGGAATCTGTGTTTTAAAGATATTATAAAATAAACCGCTGATGATTTGAGCGAAGCTGGTTTTAATTTTGTTTATGAATCAGCTCTATAGAAAACAGCTAATTTACCGTGTCCATCTTTACTTGTTTCAGTTGTGCAGAAAAGTTTTTTCCATTTTTAATTTAAAGGAGAGCAATGACGACTTGTTTTATATGTCCACGTTTATTATTTAACTGCATCAACTTACAGCAGATTAATCATATGGAAAACATTTACCACAAGTAAAAAAAACAATGTTTTCATGTTTTATTTACCAGTAATCAGTAAATTTATGAGCTAATTTCAGCATTTAGAAGTTCATAAGTCACGTCTCTGTACTTTTAGCCAACTAAAAATTGACAAACTTGAACTGATGTTGATAAAAACATCTTCCTCACTTTGTGATTTTCCATTAAATCATTGTAGAGTTTAAGATTCATGACTTGCAGTGAACAAAATGCACGACAGCATTTCTTTGAGCTAGAAACTCTGGGTAAACGTGGAATGTCATTACAAACATTTTACAATAAATAAATAAATAAATACATACATCAATAAACAGTAGAACCTTTTTGAATGTCTTGTGCAATCTTTAAGTGTTGCCATAAATGTTCAGGCGAGTTTACAGAAACATCCAAATGAGTCTGGACCGTGGTGTCAGGATGAGTTCATGCCCAGCAGCACGAGAGACGAAGCCCAAAGACTCCACATTCACCACCTGCCCACAAGTACAAATTAATCGGCAGTAGTTCATACCATCTGTGAAGGGGTGGCTGTGGCTGAGTGGTTAGAACAGTCGTCCTCCAATGCAAAAGTTGGGGGTTCGATTCCACCAGCAGTCACATGCTGAAGTGTCCCTGGGCAAGACACTGAACAGCTCATTGTCTCCTCTGTGTCCCATCAGTGTATGAATGTGACTCTTTATATATAGTAGAGTGCTGTGTGAATGGGTAAATGAGGACGTAGTGTAAAGCACTTTGAGTATCTTGATCAGATAGAAAGGTGTTATACAAGTACAGTCCATTTACCATCAAAACAAACCAGAGTCCATCGCTGACCTGAGACGGTAACAGGTTTTAGCAGCGACTGTGCTTCCTGGTAAGAGAGCTGATTTCCACCCGGTGCTGGTTCAGTTCTGCAGAACGTCCTCCAGGACTGCACAGACAGGGCTCGCTCCCGTTTCAGCGCTGGGACTGTGGTTTGTAGACGCAGACAGCCATGAGAATCATCACCAGCAGCAGGACACCGACAACGCTCCCCAGCATGACTGAAAAGATAAAAAACACTCGGTAATTAAACGCCTAGTGCTCCTGGGAGGAATGCGTATCGCCCGCTGTCCTTTCATTTTGGATGAACAATCTCAAATAATTTCCTATGTAACTTCACTCAATCTGGTAGCACATTGAGCATGAGTTGGGAATGACTCTCAGCTACTACCACACCAAACTTTATCTCAGTAGCTGTAAAATGCATGTTATAGCCATTTTTTGTGTTAGCTAACATTGATTAGTTGAGGTGGCCATCTTGAACTGTGTTGATACCAAAAGCTAATCAGTTGTCCAGCCAACACTTTTTGAGTTTTACTTCATACCACACAACTGGTTCATGAGATATTTTGCTAACAAACAGGACTGACGCCCAACAGATGATGTCAAGGCTTTGATGTTGCGCAATGTTCAAAGTATGTGTTGGGGACTATCCTCAACTCAGGATCTGTAGCTTTGTTTGAGTTTGAGCCATTGTTGAGTTCAGTTGGCTGTGGCGGCCATCTTGAATTGCTTGAACCCACCACAAGTGACTACTTTATAAGAGTTTCGTCAGAGACGGGCTAAAAAAATCGTTATCACCCTTCCACTCGGGCGATAACGCACTGAGCTGAGTTCTGGGACAAACAAACAGGCCACAAACAAACAACAGCCCGCACGGACCCGCAGGCCTCGTTTCCGGTCTCACCTAAATTCTGCTTCTGTAGGACCACATACGGCCTCTCTGCCGGTTCGGAGTCGTTCTGCTGGGCGCTGATGATCCTGTTGAAACACATGATCACAGCTGGAGGGACGAGCTGCAGCATCACGCTGATGGAGGAGGATAGAGGAGGAGGAGATGCCTTCCCCAACCGGAAGTAGCTTTGTTTACGCAGTGATGGTGCTGGAATTACCTCTGCTCGCTAGAGGGCGCTGCTGAGAGAGCGGCAAGCTCCTTCATAAAATACTGTAGGGCCTACAAAGCCTTCGACCCTGTGGAACACCAATTTTTATTTTCAGTTCTTGAATGTTTAGGATTTGGAGAAAAGTTTATTCATTTAATGAAGAACATCAGTAGTTGTGTAATGCTACCTAAAGGCACCACAGCTAGAATGAACATGTTGGTATTCCTCAAGAATGTCCTGCCTCCTTATATGTTTTTATTTTAGCTGTAGAAATGTGAGCAATCCACCATCTTAAAAACTGTTCAGACATTGAGAAAATATACGTCTTTGGTACAGAATTAATTATTAACCAGTTAGCAGATGACACTACTTAAAAAAAAATCACGAGCAGTTTTAATAATTGATCAAATAAAATTATTTTCAGAGGCCTCTGAGCTAACATTAAATAAAAAAAAAAGTAAACTTAGCCATTCATGAGACATCCCTAAAATAAATACTGTATCCAGTATTCCGATAAATCTGAAATTAAATGGGAACTGTTAAAAACCAATAATCAGCGCTAACAATTGAAAACAAAATCAAAGCATGTAAATCCAAACTTAACTTATGGCTCCAACGAGACCTTTCCATAAAGGATGAATTCACTTATCAAAAATGGAAAGTTTGTCAAGATTAATATATTCAAACTGTCAGAATCAGAGAGATTTATTTGTCATACACAGCACATGTGATACATGAAGTGGGACGAAACTATACATAGGGTCTCAGTTACATCCAACAAAAACACAAATTGTAAGGAAAAACATTTGTAAGATCTGAGTCATGAACTAAGAATATACTAAACTTAGAATACACTAGCACTATTGATACAAAAACAATGTGCGAAAACAACAGCGGCACGAACATGAGTCTGTATGAGCCGATGAGGACTAATGAACACAGCAACATGAATAATCAGCAGCATGAGATCAGCATCATGGATAGTTAGCAGCTCACATCAACAACCAAGTGGCTGTGGATACAGCTTAAAAGCCCAAATAGCTGAATTAAGACCATCATTCAAATGAACATGAACTTCATCTGGAGAAACAGACCACACTACCTGAGAAAAGGTCACTAAGAATATAGAGATGGTGGTCTGAAAGTAATTGACTTCAAGTGCCTCAACAGAACCCTTAAGATTAACTGGTTGAAATCCTGGATCAAAAATTCTGAATCACTTTGGTATCGTGTCCCCATTTATATATTGAACAAATTAGGTGGTCTAAAACTACTACTTCCAGCTGATTTCAATACAAATAAATTGCCCATCAAACTATCAAAAGTTCCATAAACAAGTGTTATTATACTGGAAAATGCTCTACGTACATAATTACTCACCACACTCCACTATCATATGGAATAACAGATTTGTACTATATCACAATAAAACATTACTTTACAAAGATTGGATGGAGAAGAACATTTGATCAGTTGTACACTTAATGGACAGTGGTTACATGTCAAATATGAACAATTATGTGCAAAGTATAAATTCTATCCCCCAAAGTTGAATTTACCAGCTTGCTTAAAGCATTACTAAAACAATGTATTAATCAGATTCAAAATATAATAGCATATCATCCTATAGCACCACGATTGCCTACTCTATCTATTAATGGAATATACAAAAAAAAAATCAATAGAAATGTTTAGAACTCTATATTTAAAACTCCACATACAACCAAAATCTAAACCAACACACTTTGAAATTTTAAATGCAGTGTACCCCTCCAAAGAGTTAAAATAATTAATTTTAATATTGATGATAATAAATGCTCATTCTGTGAACAGGATATAGAAACAATAGACCATATCTTCTATGAATGCAACAAAACCAAAAATATTTTGGAATCACTTAGAAAGATGGATCACACTGAAAATTACACATTAACATTTGGAGTATTATTGGAAAAAAATGGAACTCGGTTGTAATCTGATATTTTGTCTGGCAAAATACTTTATTCATAAACAGAGAGTGCTAAAATCATCCACACTTTTTAATATTTTTTTCATCTGAATTCCAATTATATCTGAAATCTCTGAAACATATTGAAACACATGAAGACTTGCATGAAATGTTAATGGAATTGCCCACTAATCATATTGAAGTCTACCTTTTTAGAGTTACACTGTAGTGAATTGCCATATTTGTTTGTTCTTGTTTTTGCTAAATAAAGTTTTCTTAAAAAAATATATATATAAATAAAAAAAAACAGGAGTAGAGTGAAACCAACAGAGGCATGGGTCACAACTCAGCTGTGCTGTTGTGTAGCGCAACCATTAAATATGTGACGAACATCTTCCTAAATTACAAAACATAATGAATTCATTCACTTTATTATCAATCCTCTTTGAGTGGAACTATTTAAGCTGCATCAATATTCACTCTGTAATAAATCTGTTTAATTACTGAGCAGCAGCTTACTTTTCTGTCAGCGGGTCCACCTCTGTTGCTACCTGCTCGGTGGCACAGCAGAGGCGTCTGTCTTTGACACCCCTTGCCGCCGCGGTCCTTTCAGAAGACACATCAGAACATGCCACAGTTCTGGACTGGGCGTCGGGTCAACATGTTCTGTAATGGCGACCTGTCGTGGGGCACAGGTTTGTTCTGTTGCCCCTTATTTTTATTACAATACAGTACAGTCCTCCCTCGCTATATCTTATACTGTATTTAATATGCTTTACGCACCACACGGCACAAGAAAACAGAGGAAACATCCATCCATCCATTCATTCATCCATTACCTTTTACCTGCTTTGTCCTTTTCGGGTCACGGGGGTCACTGGTGCTCATATCCAGCAGTGACCGTGCGAGAGGCGGGGGACACCCTGGACAGGTCTCAAGTCCATAGACAAACAATAATTATTATGAAATAAATAAATAAATCCACTGCAGGACTGTTCAACAACCGAACACTTCAGGTGTTTTCATGTAGAACAAGACTACGGAACAAGTTCATGAGCTCTGTCGCGGTTCTTTTGTCTGTAATGTCAAGGAGAAACAAAGAGTGGACAGAGTCATCACATAACCTGTTTTGATGGCTGACTTGAAGTCAGCTCATCTCCACTGTTGAAAAACTGCAACAAACTTCAACGGCACAGTGGAGAAGACTAATGAAGATTATTAAATGTCACTCACGGTGGGTTGAAATTACAACTGGAGGCTCCCCAGGTGCATGAAGTCAGAGTTCCTGTTTTAATTGTTTTGATGGAAATATTTCCACACATTTATGTGTTCTGACTTTATTAACTGAGACGGTTCACTGATGGGGTTAATGGGACAAACAAGAGAATCCTGTCGGGTTATTTGTTACCCTGGTCATCAGAGACAAAAGTTATATGAGGTTTAATATGACTTCAGCTGTTTCACATTTTCACTTTGTTTACAGCACCGCATTCTTTGGACTAAAAGGTGCACTATGCAAAACAAAACAGTCCGATAAGTCAAACTTTATTCAACTCATTCACAATAACTCTCAACGTTGTTCAGTTGTACCACATGGAATCAGTTCGAGGTCTGTAAGCACAACCAGAATTAATATATAAGGTGCAGCGGATTATAAGGCTTTCTGTCAATTTTTGAGAAAATTAAATGATTTTAAATGTGCCTCATAGTCTGAAAAATACAGTATAGTTTTAGAGGTTTTTATTTTTGAGCACAATAGTAAATTAGATTTTGATTTAAAATGTACAAAAACAGTTTTGGATTCATCTAAACTTTCGTATGTAAGGGGTTGTTTGGATTTGATCATCAAATTGTACACAAACTTACTTAAAGATGAACAGGAACGATGAAGCCAAAAGGTGTCATCACAAATGATTAGGACGAAACAATGAAACATCTTGCTTGTTGAAGTTAATCTGTTGAAACAATTAAATTGTACATTTGAATCGTAATGATAAACCTATAGCAAGCCTGATGGTCGTTCTTAATCTATTAAACATGAAATAAATTTCTACACAAAACGTCTAAATCAACAAAATGTAACAATTTTGACATTTGAAGTGCATTTAAAAACGGATCAAAGTAGTTTAATTAATGCATTCATTCATACAAACAATTATGAGCCAGAATGAATAAATTATTAAAAACTACAGAAGAAAAAAGTGATATTGTCTAATTCTCCTAATAAACTGGATTGAATCGTATTTCTTAACTGTTTTGTCTTATTTATGGTTGTGTATTTTAAAGGGACTGGTGGTATCAGCAGCCGTCCTCTCCCTGTTAGACTTAAGATGAAGCTGTCTGTGTGTCAGTTGGAGAAATAGCCATCGTGCTTATCAGTGTCTCTTTTATGTGCCTGTTCGCTACTTCAATAGCATGTCTGACACAAAAGGACTTTGATCCGCCATCCACCAACCAGCAGCAGCTCAACGGGGCATCGGACAGTCTGAACTGTTTCCTCTCAATGTTCAGGCCTGTGGTCCTTGAAGTGAACACGCAGACCTGCTGGGAATTTGTTTTGGTTGAAAAAGTTAAAATGTCTATTCCAGTTTGTTATTTTTTTTACCCTCTAGGACATTTTTGTGGTTTACTCTGCTTTGTTCTCCTATATTTAGAGATGATAAATGTTGCCAATTAGTTTGTTCATTTGATCGTCTAGTAGAGGTGAACAGAGACAAGAAGACGTCTGATTTAGAGACTTTCACATGTATCGCTTTAATTTAAATGGCTCTTTATTAAGAAACAAAAGTACCAAAGGGTTGTGAAGCAAAACTCAAATAAACAAAAAAATTATTCATAAAAATAAGGGAAATGTTTTAACAAAAAGGAGGGAGCAGTGGCGCAGAGCCTTTGATCAGCTGGTCGGTCACCGGTTCAACTCCCTGGACTGACAGCATCAAAACGTGGGTGGAAAAGGTGAAGCACCCTCACCTGCCTTCACCCTTACTTGCCCCACTCTGGATCCCTGAGCAAGGCAATGAACACCCGCCATCTGCTCCCCCGGACACCCTATAGCAGCTCTCTGCTCCACACAGACGGCTGTGGTAGCTCGGTGGTCTGTGGTTGTGTCAGGAGGGGCATCTGGTGTAAAAACATATGTTCAGTCTTCGTGCAACCGTTCGCTGTGGTGACCCCTGAAGAAGAGAGCAGCCGAAAAAAAATAATAAAAAGAAACAAAAAAGCCACCGCTTTATATAGCTCTGATGAAAAATACAAAGATACTTTCTAAATATAAATATGTTATTTGTGAGTTTTTAAACTCCCTATTAAACACTTTTCATGCTTTAAAGTGAGTTTTGTTTCTACAAATGCTCACAGTATATGCAGGTAACTTATTAACCAATGTCGTGATGCATGCTCAATAATCCAGGTAGAAAAATCTAACAAAGATTTTAGATTACTGACAGATGTTTGTATTAAAGTCTAATTGCTGAAGAATGCAGGTAGGAGGATACAGATGTTGACTCAATATTTGGTCTGTAATCTTTTATGTGCTTATCAATGGATTATTTTTCAGTCGTTGGGAAACAAATAGAGCTATACCTTGGCTAAGAGTTGTAATTGGGGAAAAATAACTGAACTGACCACTTAAGAGAGTTGTTGCACTGAGCTTTTTAACAGCAGATGTCATATGATATCAGAGGCTCTAAAATACTGTTAGGATAATTTACAAAGTTTGTTCTCCTAAACAAGTTGATTTTCCATATTTTTAATTTTTATTTAGCTTCACCCATGTCTTTTAGGTAAAAAGTATCTTAATATCGAAGTATCCTCAAAGTATCTTAGTATTAGTTGTTACGGTCAATGTTTTTGGCAAAACTGTGGAAAGGAGTAGCCTCATAAAAATGGACCCTGAATGTCAAGTCTAATGAAAATAGAACAAGTCCAGAACTGGAGCCTTGTGGGACTCCACATTTTATCAGAGCTGCACCTGAAAAATATTAATCTATAGTGTGGACTAGAAAACAGTAAACCTCTGTTACATGTCATTTAAAAAATATTCAATACCTATAATGCTTGTTTAAACTAGTTTGAATTTAACAACCAAAATGATGACAAAGCTTTAGCATTCGTGTAAAATCTCACAAATGAAAATAAAATACAAACAACAGTGTTTTTATACTATAAGCACTTTATACACTTTACAGAAACTGTGTTCAGGAGGAGACAACAATCATCAAAATCATCTGTATAAAGCGTTGAATGCAAGTTAACACTTGTGAATAAAAGTAAATCTGAAAAAACAAACAAACAAAAAACTAACAGTCTTTAGTTAAAGTGAAATGTTTTTGTCTGGAGAGGCACGGCATTTCCACCTTTATTATTTTTAAAATGTGCTTCCAGTTTAAGGCAAAACTGTTCGACTGGAGTGAAAAGAAGATTAGGATCAAAACATACATAAAAACATTAAAATTTCAAACATAAACAGTTCAAATCACCTAATGCTAGATTGTAAAGCAATACTTAGTATAACTAAAGGTATTTTAATACATTTTTGTCCATGTTTATTGTGTTCCTTGTTTAACTCATGATGGATACATTTGTTAAAAAAAAAAAGTTAACAATTCGTTGAGCAGCATTGTTGAAACAAATAAAGAAAATGTTGTCAGACTTGGAACAAATAAATTATTCAACACGCATTTTGGTTTTCTGTTATTGAGTTTAAAAGGGATAATTTTCTACTTCTGGTATTGATTTAGTTGATAAAAACGTTGACTCTGCTTCATTTCTGATGTCTCCACCAATAGAAATGCTCAATATGAAGAACTGATTTTAATGAACCTTCACGAAGTGGAGTTAGACAAACTTTTCTTTAAATGGGAGTACAGACAGACCACTGAACGCACCGCTGACCTCCACGGCCACAACAGCTACACCTGAAAATATCAGCAAGCGATAAACTGTTTGGATGTGGCTGGTCCAAATCACAGATAGAGAGAAAAGGTAACTATTGCTATTTCAGTTCCTTTAAAAAATACAAATATACAGGCGCATGCAAAAAACTAGAATATTGTGGAAAAACGTCAATGTTTTTGTCAATCATTTCAGAACGTGAATCTCATATTATATAGATTTATTATGTGAAATATTTCAGGCCTTTATTTATGAAATGACTGACAAAAAATACACACTTTTCACAATACAGTACTCTAATTTTTTGAGCTACACCTGTGGCAGCCTTTACCTTTCCACAAAGTGTCCAGACTGTATGTAGAGAACTGACGTGTTTGACATCATCAACAGTCTCAGGTTTAACAACAAATAAATTTAACTGCGCTTTGAAAATGACTTTACAAGCACACAGAGTTGTTTATATCTTTCTGAGACGTAGCGGACATGTTGAGGTCGTCTACGCGGACATCAGGGATGGTCCTCTCTGGTCTCAGACACACCGCCAGCCTCTGAGGAAAACAAGGCAAGAAGCAGTTATTTAAATCTGGAGGCTGCGTCTGGACTTCTTTTAATCCACTGACCTGTTTCAGGGAACCGGGGGTCCACACCAGCTTGTAGACCATGTAGATGGGGATCCACATGAAGGACGAGAAGCCGATGATGTAGCCAACTGTGATGCTCCAGTCTGGGTATTTGTAATCAAACAGCGTGAGGGGCGGCGTTTTCAGCAGGGAGCTCACTATGATATACTGAGAAAAGGTGGAAAACGGCTCAAGTAAAAAAAAAAAAAGCTACACATTTCATGAATGCTTTTGGATGCTCACACAACATTAATAAAGAAGGGTCATTCAGCTATCATACTCCGACACCTTTAAAGTCAAACTTGTTGCTTTGCACGGCCGTTTTAAACAAAAAAACTCATGATCTGTTAGCACTCAGAGTGTGTGCTGGGAACGACCCTCAGCTACTACCACATCAAATTTCAGCTGTTAAACTGAATTGGTTATGTTGAATTTTGTGTTTGCTAAGGTGGATTAGCTGTAGTGGCCATCTTGAATCAGGTAAAATGTAAAGCTGAGGATTGTTTTCTGAGAATTTCATTAACATTTCTCCAGTGGTTTCACAACTAATTTTGCTAACAGACAGACAAAAACCCACAAACACAAGCTTTAACATTTCTGCCTACCTGTTGGTGGCAGGTGATAATAAAATACAAATACAAAAGAAACTGCTTAGTGTCAGATGGCAAATAGAGCGTGACATCAACTCAAGTGCTTTTGGGTAAATACAGGTGCTGATTATAAAATTAGGATATCATGAAAAAGTTGATTTATTTCAGTTATTCCATTCAAAAAGTGAAACTTTTATATTATTCATTCATTACACACAGACTTATATATTTCAAATGTTTATTTCTTTTCATTTTGATGATTATAACTGACAATTAATGAAAACCCCAAATTCAGTATCACAGAAAATTAAAATATTGTGAAAAGGTTCAATATTGAAGCGATCTGGTGCCACACTCTAATCAGCTAATCAACTCAAAACACCTGCAAAGGCCTTTAAATGGTCTCTAGTTCTGTAGACTACACAGTCATGGGGAAGACTGCTGACTTGACCAAAAGACGACCATTGACGTATTGCACAAGGAGGACAAGACACAAAAGGTCATTGCTAAAGAGGCTGGTTGTTCGCAGAGCTCTGTGTCCAAGCACATTAATAGAGAGGTGAAGGGAAGGAAAAGATGTGGTAGAAATAAGCGTACAAGCAATAGAGATAACCGCAACCTGGAGAGGAATGTGAAACAAAACCCATTCCAAAATGTGGGGGAGATTCACAAAGAGTGGATTTTAGCTGAAGTCAGTGCTTCAAGAACCACCATGCACAGACATATGCAAGACATGGGTTTCAGCTGTCGCATTCCTTGTGCCAAGCCACTCTTGAACAAGAGACAGCATCAGAAGCGTCTCACCTGGGTCTGCTGCTGAGTGTTCTCTGATGAAAGTAAATTTTACATTTCCTTTGGAAATCAAGGTCCCAGAGTCTGGAGGAAGAGAGGAGAGTCACAGAATCCACATTTCTTGAGGTCCAGTGTCAAGTTTCCACAGTAAGTGATGGTTTGGGGTGCTACAAACCATAACATACCATACCAATTTATTTATAGAGCACTTTAAACAGCAACAAGGCTAACCAAAGTGCTGTACAAGCACAGCAGACAGGAAAACATAAAATAAAAATATAGATATAATATAGGAACAGAAACTAACTAAAATGGTCAACAATGTAAAGTGCAGAGAGGATCAAAGCAAATCACACCGTATTAAAGGCAAGAGAATAGAAGTGGGTTTTCAAGCGAGACTTAAAGACTGTGAGTGTGGGAGCCTGCCTGACACTCAGTGGCAACTCATTCCACAGTCCACAGGTCCAAGGTCAATGCAGCCATCTACCAGGAAGTTTTAGAGCACTTCATGTTTCCTGCTGCTGACCAATGTTATGGAGATGCAGATTTCATTTTCAAAGGACTTGGCACCTGCACACAGTGCCAAAGCTACAAGTACCTGGTTTAAGAACCATGGTATCTCTGTTCTTAATTGGTCAGCAAACTTGTCCGACCTTAGCCCCATAGAAAATCTAAGGGGTATTATGAAGAGGAAGATGTGATACATCAGGAACAACAATTAAGAAGAGCTGAAGGCCACTATCAGAGCAACCTGGACTCTCATAACACCTGAGCAGTGTCACAGACTGATCAACTCCATGCCACGCCATATTGCTGCAGTAATCCAGGCAAAAGGAGTCCCAACTAAGTATTTAGAGCTGTGCATGCTCATACTTTTCATGTTCATACTTTTCAGTTGGCCAACATTTCTAAAAATCCTTTTTTTTTTTTGTATTGTTCTTAAGTAATGTTCTAATTTTCTGAGATACTGAATTTGGGATTTTATTAGTTGTCAGTTATAATCATCAACATTAAAAGAAATAAACATTTGAAATATATCAGTCTGTGTGTAATGTATGAATATAATATACAAGTTTCACTTTCTGAATGCAATTACTGAAATAAAATCAACTTTTTCATGATATTCTAATTTTATGACCAGCACCTGTACAAAGTATAATGTGGAAAAAAACGGGGAATATTTTTTCTTTGTGCAGCAATGACCTTAATCTACAAAAGAGGATTCATCTGGATTCTGCAGCCTTTAAAGGTCATGGATGCAGCTGTTTTCATCTTTATCATAATCTCATCTTCTACAGTCCACCTATCTGAACTACTTACAAACAAAATGCTTATTTCATCTTTTTTAAAGGAGGACATCTTAATGTTTTCCCAGCATATACTGTAGATAAAAGAAGACTGATTAACATTTAAGGCTGCTGCTGAATCTACATCTTCACATATTTTTGTTTTCTTCACTTACTGCCAGAAATGCCGGACTTATGGCGACCCAGCACACTCTCCAGAATAATCCCGGGGCTTGGCCCAGCATTGCCTGAACATCACTGCTGAACCTTTTGATCCCTGAAAGCGAAGGAAGTGACACAGGATGTAAAAATGACCAGAAAAGATTAAAAACAGGGAACCAGCCAGGAGAAAACGAGTACCGTAGAACCAGGAAACTGCAATGGCCTCAAGGAAACCCACTGCAATAATCGAGCATCCAACTCCGAACTCCTCCAGCAGCTTCACCACATAGGCACCACCCTGCCAATGGGATAAACACCACCATTAAATATTAACTGAGCAACAAATGGCAGATAATCAGGATTTAAGTCCATAACAATACAGCCCACAAATTACCTGAATCTTACATAAGTCTGCAAACAACTTTACCCTGAAGAAATCAAGCGGAGGCTTTCATTTTCATGCTTAACTCGTACAATACAGAGAAGCAAAGACAACTTACATTTGTAAGGGTGCTTAGAGAGCCCAAAAAACAGACCACCACCAGGCACAGGACAAAAAGTTCACGCCTGTGAGATAAATAATCTGGGTATTCATCCAGCACCGCCGTGATGATTGCTTCCAGTCCTCCAAACTACAACACAGAAGATATCTTTAGAAAGTCTCCACAATACGATGCTGCACAATCTGTGTAGCCAATATAAAGTATACTACTATAAATTTACATTGATGAGACTGATACTTATATTTATACTCACATTTAGTGGAGATCTATTCAACATGCAAGAAATAAAAATCTACTTTTACATTAGAGATTGCAGTAGCCCCTCGCTACTTGGTGGTTCGACTTTCACAGACTGGCTCTTTTACGGATTTTAAAAGTAAGAGTGCACTTGACACACAACTGGCTGATTGATTGATGAGCCACACGAGCGACATGGATTGTTTATTTAAAATAAGTTATTTAGAAAGATTTAGCACCTGCTGTACCTTTGTGCAGCCCACAGGTGCAGGGAGAGTCTCCCTCTGCAGCCTGTCATGATCTCCTCTCTCAACCACCTGCGGCACCCCCCCCCACACACCTTTCTGCTCTGTGCTGCAGCTGCGTGTAGGGTTAACCCTTTGCTGCCCAGCTGCACTGATCGACTTTTGTCTTCCAACTTAAAATTCAAAGTACTGCAGCCCCTTGCTACTTTGCGGTTCATTTACCGCGGACTCGCTCTATCGCGGTTTTTCAAAATAAGATTGGATATGACATACATTTAGCTGAATGATGGATGAGCCACACAATCAGCATGGAATTTTTATTTAAAATTAATTATTTTAAATAATTTAGCACCTGTGTGCAGCCCACACTGCAGGATAAACTTCGCCCTGCAGTTGATCAGCTGATGTCCGTGCAGAGAAGATAAGTGGGCGTGGCCAAGAACGCTTGCAGATGGCCGAGAGCAGCTGAGGCAGCGAGCTGAACTCATGACATCCTGTGCTTTTTTAAAAGAGTATTTAGAGTTTAGAAACATTGTTCAGAATATTGCAAGAGTGTGGGAAGTGTTTAAAACACTTATATTATATACTAAAATAAACTACTACTTAACGTACTATTTGTACCACTATTCCTACTTCGCGGTTTTTCACTTATCGCGGGGCTTCAGGGTATGGACCCCCCACGATAAACGAGGGACTACTGTATGACACATTGTAAATCCATCATAATCACAAAATATAAAAGTGTTAAAATTGATTTTTAATTGTTTTAGAACTTCTATGTTCAGTTGTTACAGTGTAATAATGGATCAAGACGGACATTTCTGCTCCGTGCCGCAGAGCTGCGTAAAGGGTTAACGTGTGCTGTTCGGCTGTGCTTCTCTTCTCTTTAAATATGTTTGTTTAAAATATTACAGTATTTAAAATTTGAATTGTTAATTTACACAGAAGGTGGGAGACAAGGAGTGAAATTTGAACTTGGACTACTTTATCCCTACTTTACGGTTATTCGCTTATCGCAGGGGGCGTGGTCCTGTAAACCCCGTAGTAAACGAGGGACTACTGTGTTCTGTTTTTGTTTGGACGTTTTGTTGTCAAACCTCTGTGACAGAAACACAATGATTTGTTTGTTCTTTCATCGTGCGTACCGTGCTGTCCAGGCCCAGCGTGATCATCATCACAAAAAAGATGATGGCAAAAAATGTGGAGCCCATCATGTTTGCAATCGCTTCTGGGTATGTGATGAAGAGTAGGCTTGGTCCTGAAGAACAAAACAAGAAACGATCAGAGGATTTGTTTTGATAAATGAGTGGCATTTCAATGGAGCTCAGAGTGAGTTATTTGTTTTAAAATAATGTAATTTATTTATTTATTACCTTTATCTCTGGCAACATCCTCGACTTCTACCTTCCTCATCTCTGCCATGTAGCCCAGAACGGTAAAGATGACAAAACCGGACACGAAGCTGGTCAGGCAGTTCACCAGACTGGTCACGATGGCATCCCTACCACACAGGAGTCACAAACAGCTCTGTTCATGCTGCGCTGCTAATTACAGTTTTAATTTTCATCAGACACACAATTCTAATATATCGCTGTCAGCAGCACAGATTTATTGGTTAATGAGGTTAGCCGTGTATCGTTTTCAGTTTCGGGTGTTCATACGTGAGCGTGAAGCCAAGCTCTGCACCTACAGTAACCACAGTAACCATCGTTTACAAGATTATGGAGAAATTTACAACAGGTGGTTTTATGATGTTGGGTTTAATAGATACATCCCACCAAATAAAAACCACTAACTGTTTTGTTCAACAAGACAAAGACAATGTGGTTAATTTGACAAACTTCTAAATTAATTTTTCAGATTTGTGACAGTTACGGTACATTTCATCTGTACATTATTTGAAACTCGTGTTATTTTAACCATTCAAATATCAAAACATTCAGCTCCATCAGGAAACATATTTGTTTTTTGTAACTTAAAAAAAAATCCTCTATCTACACAAGTTTCCTGTTGAAATATGTTTAGATATCTTGAGTTCCTTCATAAACGCTGCCCTCGTAAATTTTTTTTAGCATACTCTATTTTTTGTGTTTTTATGTTCCTTTTAGCGTTTTACTACTATCTTGTAGCTATGATTTAGTTTATTTTAGTTTTTCACTACAGTTTTGTTAATTTGAACTTATAGCTTCTGTTCTGCTTTAATTTAGCTTTTAGCTACTGTTTTGCATTTTTTTTTTACTTTTCATTATGATTTAGCAGATTTTAGCTTATGATTTTGCTAGCTTTAGCTTGTAGCTAGCTACATTTAGCTTATAACTATGATTTAGTTTTAGTTTTTTCCCTGCAGTTTTGTTGATTTGAACTTTTAGTTGTTTTGCTTTAATTTAGTTATAGGTGCTGTTTAGCTTTTTTATTATTATTTTTTTTTAATTTTACATTATGATTTTGTAGATTTTAGCTTTTAACTATGATTTTGCTAGCTTTAGCTTGTAGCTACATTTAGCCTGTAGCTATGATTTAGTTCATTTTAGTTTTTCACTACATTTTGTTAATTAGAACTTTTAGCTGCAGTTTTTATGTAATTTAGCTTTTATCTACTGTTTAGCTTTTGTTGCAGATTTTAGTTTTTGATGATTTTGTGTTGTGTTGTATTTTTGTTTTAGCTGTGATTTTGCTTATTTAAGCTCTATTTTGTTTTAACTGTAACAATTTAGTTTAATCTTTTTCAGCAACCTTCAGCAAAGTCACTCAGCAGCAGCCATTTTTTTTTTAGTTGTGTACTGTTCTCCCACAGTTACAATAGTTTTCTGTATTTTTTTAAGTCTTTCATAACATTACACAGCGAGACATAGAGCTCAAATTTAGTAGATTAAAAACTCAATCTGTTAAACATCCAGAACCGACACGGTCCATCTTTACTGAGCATCACAAACACTGAGATGCAGTTTTGATTGAGTCTAATTCAGCATCTGTTTCTGTTGACAGCTGTTTTCACTCTGTTGCACGGATCAGGTGAATAAGTGCACACAGTTTGTACATGCAGTTTCACACGTGTGCATCTGCGCTCGTATCTAACATTTGCAGTTCAGTGCTCCTGCTGATCAGCTTCCAGGTCATCTTAGTCTTTTCTCAAGCTTTCAAACACAGGTTTACTAGAACCAGAGGGTCAAAGGTCAGTGGGTGTTGAGCGACTCTACCGATAGCAGTTATTTGTAAAAGGGTTGTAGCTGGAGAGAGCCAGGAGGACCCCGAACCCTGGACCCAGAGAGAAGAAGATCTGAGCAGCAGCATCCACCCAAACCTGCAAAACAGACAGAAACCTTAACCTTAACGTCAGTGTTTAACTTGTTGGTTAAATGGAGAGCCGCACAGCGAGGACGAGGCGCTGTGCAGCTGTAAGCAGGGAGATCTGAAGGCAAGCTGGCGTTCGGCAATAAAAAAAATAAATAAAAAAACAAGAAGAGAAGAGCGCCGGGCATCAGCAAGAGAAGCAGAAAGGGTGGCCTTTGTGAGAAAATCTAAACCAATTATGCATCTGATTATCCTGCTCTGTGGCTTATTTATGCATCTCATTTCGTCTCATCCATATTCTCTCCCCAACAAAGCACTGGCACATAAAGGTGAGGGGATCGTTTTGTCAATAGTATAAAGAATCTTTACAATTAGAGGAGGTTAAAATTAGTAACGTCGTAGAATCATAACATTTAAGAATTCCTCAAAAGCTCCTTTTTAATCTTTAAAAGACAAGTTTTACGCATTAATGTTTCACTGACGGTGTTTTAAATGAACGTTTTGGATTTTAAACGTGAAGTCCTCACAACTCACGCTGGTCTCCAGCAGCTTGTCCCACTGAGGTTTCAGATAAAACACCACCCCCCTCCAGGCTCCTGGCAGAGTGGCGCCTCGAATCAGCAGGATGAAAAGCACGATGTAGGGCAAGGTGGCGGTCACCCACACAACCTGCGGTGGGGGGACAGAGAGATGAGCCACGGAAAGTAAAATCCATCTGTGATAAAGCGCCGTGCGACCACCTTCCCTGACGTCTTCACTCCCTTCCAGAGGCTGAAGTAAACGATGGTGAAAATGAGAAAGAGGCAAAGCATGAGCTGCCAGCGAACGCCCCCGACGTCTCTCAGCCCCGAAGACTTGTGGATCTCCAGGACGTTTCTCCTGCGGAAACCAAAAATCATCAGGTTGTCGTCAAATAAGAACTCCGGGACCAAAAATAACCAACCTGGCAACGTCTGCTACGGTAAAACTATTTATACTCGTGCGGTTTCTGCTACTCACACTTACATGCACTTACGTGTAAAATTCCTCTGCCGGAGACCTGGAAGAATTGGTCCAAGTAACGTTGTCCGTGCCAAAGTAGTTGGTGCAGTCGGGGGTGTTCCACACGTTGTCGCAGTTTGTCCAAGGCAAGATGCTGGAGAAGGAGGAGTAGAAGTAGAAGAGGGCCCAGGCGATGATGGTGTTGTAGTAGAAGGACACGTACAGAGCGATGACACAGATGGCATATCCTATACCTGAAACAAGAAGTCACAATGGGTTTAACTGCTTTTTTTTTTTTGGGGGGGGGGGGGGGGG
>JARVGS010001792.1:19236113-19247356 GCA_031762315.1 Hypsolebias antenori | reverse complement strand
ATTGTCCTCCAACAAACTTAAAGTGGTCCGTGGGCCACCAGTTGAGAATCCCAGTTGTAGCAGGTATTGTGGCTCCGACACGTTTAATTTAGTGAACAAAGGGGCAGAAATGGATCTTTTGATTGTAAAGGTTTCAGACCCCTGGGTTAATCCCATTGAGTCCCGGGGACTCGTTTACAAGAGAGACCTGATTTCTTAACAAAGAGTGATGACAAACAGTGAATAACAACAACTACAATAGACAGTCATAAAATAGGCATTCAATATAAACTTAAGTTTCTCTCTCTTTTTTTTTTTACATATTATGTTTATTATATATATTTTTGACAATGATCTGTGAGCAAGCAGAAATACACAAGTTCAAAGTGATTTACAATGGTGTCAGTGTAGTTTAAAGGTCAGTCTGTTACTGTATTACTATGTTTACGACAGGGCCATGGAGGTGGCTGGGGGCCCTGAACGCAGCACTTCCTGCACACAGATTTGGACAACAACCCGGTGTCAGCCTCCAGATTGTGTGCAGGCTGTGTGCGGTTAGCTCGGCAGCTAGCTGCAGCTCCCTCAGGCCACAGCGGCCGGTGTTCGGTGCAGCATCCCCGGCTCCCCAGCCTCTTCCAGCCATGGCGTTGGTAACCCTGCAGCGGTCCCCGACCCCGAGTGCCGCTTCCACAGCCAGCACGGCAAACACGACCGCGGGGGAGGTCAGTCTGGGACTTGGGGGGGTTAAAGTGATGCTCCTGTGTCTAGTCTGTCGGCGAGGATGAGGGGGGATGCTGCTGGAGAGAGGCCCGCTGATTGATGCTACGTTAGCACCGCACTTAACGGGCTATGCTAGGCTGTTAGCTTACGGTAGTTCTCAAATGCTGCTTATTTATAGAAATAAATGGCTTATACTGTTCAGTATAAAAATCTTGTAATTTTATTAAACTATAAAAAGCCAGCGTGTGTGTTAAATTTGTTAGTTTTTATATTAAAATGGCCAACGTTAGCTTATTTATTGATGCAAGTTGTAGCTAACAAACTAAGTTTAGCTGTTTATTATGCGACTATTCGACATTGAGGGGTTTTATTTACATCCTTTTTCTTTATCAAATCAACGACAGGACGTTGTCTAACACGGGGAATTATGATTTTATTATCTGCTGTTAGTTAAAAGAAGAGTTTGCTGCTCTTGCAGCCAAACTTAGCTGTAAAATCTCTTAACAAACATCAAATTAGTCATAGAAGAACAATCTATGTAATTTATTAACAGAATATCTAGGTGTAAGTTTCTATCAGCATTGGCTGTTGGTCCTTTTCTTAAAGACAAATCGATAGTCTGATTGACAAATATTCATAATGGGTTAAAAAAGACAATAATTGTTCTTAATTGGCTACAATATTAAAAGGGCATAATGTAAATGTCTTTTTCTAGTCACTGACATTGAAAAAGGTGATACTACTAAACCATATTATACAGTACATATATTTCTCAGTGACTCCTTTACTATTTCAATGCATTTGGTCACCAGATGGAGGCACTATTTACCAGCTGCAGACAGATGAACTCACCTTGTTGTTTTTCACACAACCAGATAAATCAGAGCTGATGTCTGCATTTGTTTGCACTTATTTTTATTTAGAAATGTAATTGCAACATTGTGTTTGTGTTAGACAATGGCAAAAATAGTTGATTTTAACAGCTTGTAAAGCTGTTGCAGCACTCAAATGCCATACGTTGTGACTTGTTATAAATAGGGTTCATCTTGTACAGTGTATTTTTTTTGTTTTATCCAAGAACATCATTGTTGGTTTGAGTTTTACATCCAGTTTTGATAGGAAAAGCTAACTGAAGTCTGCTGCAGCTATGATGTCATCTTCTTCTGAGGGGTGGGAGGATGGGAGGGGTAGTGTAGGGAAAAAAAGAGCTTAGGTAAATAGGCAGAAGAGGATGCAGGCATGTTACATTGGGTCTGGATTATTTAACTATACAGTATTGCAGAAATGCGCTCTAAGTATTGCATTGTTTTCTGGCCACAATACCTAGTCTTTCTCATTAAATTCTAAAAAATGGCATTTCTGGACTTTTATTTTTTTCCTGCTGAGTAATCATCATCAGTGGGTCACCAAAAATAGAAAATAATCTCTTGAAGCTTATCGTTTGTTTCTAGTGCTAGTTCTCATGACACCCTCCAGTTTAGTCATTGTGTGCCAGGTATTATTTAAGTGACCTACCTAAAGTGGTAGGTAGATGTGAGACTGTGACGAAGTGAAGACTTAACACAATTTGCTGGCTCCTTAGATAAATAACATTATTAATTGACTTTTTGTGTATGTGAATGTTTCTGACAGTGCCCTGAGACGACTTATGTTGTGACTTGACATTATAGATATAAACTGAATTGAATTACAATCACACCCCACACCCCCTCCACCACACACAGATACAGGATTACCGTATTTTCCAGCGTATACATCACTTTTTTTGCGTAGATTTATCAGTCTTGCGACTTATATGCCAAAGCGACTTATATACATTTTTTTCCATATTCATAAACTTTTTTTTTCCTCCATATTCATAATGCAATTTTTGACTGACGCTTTAAATTTCTAAGAACTGCAACAGCGAGTCCTCCTGTGTGTGCTCACTTCACTCTGCTGGTGCAGGCAGAGGAGTGCTGGAGGGCTAGCGGTTCCGGCCGGGATGGATGGATTGCGCTGTGCCACACCGCCCAGGCGAAATGAAGCTGTTTTGACCTTTAAAGTGCATTTATTAAAGAAAAATTAAACAGCTATAATGTCAAGCAAACAAATCAGTGATGCACAATATTGCATTTTTGGCCGATATGCCGATATGATAAAACTTATTTAGCCGATAACGATATTTTATGTACGTTCCTTTGTCAGAACATGGCCCTCTTATTTCGGCTTATTTGCTACAAAAATTGTGCAACAGCTGTAAGAGCTGGTGACATGTATTCAGTAACAGTCATATGATATGCGTAGCACTTTGACTTATATTAAATGAAAAGTGTTTAATGTTATTTATTAGCATTAGTCACCTGCGATGCTGTCTCACTTGTGGAAGCTTGTTCTGGGTTCCTAGCTGCAGTGTGGGATCCTCTGCACTCCTGTGCATGAAGGACAGATTTTTAAGTTGAAAGTTTTTGTCTGTCCATTGTGCTGTAAGACTACTCATGCTAATGGGGCTAACACAACGTCCAAATGTCTGTGGCAAAACTCACCCAACAAGTCGTGCTATCAGCTATTAGCTTCTCAATTATGTCGGAAATGACGGCTTATAACTCTGGTAATGTTACGTCGGGAAAAATATCTGACTGGGGATGATGTAGTGTGGCTCAACATAGTCCATAAATCTTCGGAATCCAACGTCCTCACCAATGAAAAATAAAACTTCCACACCGCCGACATTTTGAATTTTCCTCTCTGCTGCGAGATCGGGTAGGCGCACGTGACGTCATCGCGTTGCGCTGCCGCTGCAACATCATCATGTTGTGCAGCCACTGCAGGCAAAAACAGCGCCTTTTATATTGGCAAGTCATTTTAATGGAATAACCAATATTGAATTTTAATGCTAATATTGGCTGATATCGATACCATGCCGATAATATTGTGCATCCCTAAAACAAATAATTGTTTTTAAGTGTTAATCTTGTTAAATTTCTAAGAACTGCAACTGCGAGTCCTCCTGTGCGCGCTCGCTTTGCTCAGCTGGTGCAGGCGGAGGAACGCTGGAGAGCTAGCGGCTCCAGACGTGATGGATGGATGGATGGATAACTCCGTATTGCCCAGGCGAAATTAAGCTGTTTTGACCTTAAAATAAACGCATAATAAATATGACGGGTCAGCGGTGATGCATAATAAATGCGACTTATACACTGAAGAGACTTGTGTATGTTTTTTCCCCTCTTCATGATGCTTTTTTGACTGATGCGACTTATACTGCGGAGTGACTTATACGCCAGAAAATACGGTACTTTATTTTGCTAAAAGAAAAAAGTTATTACATGCCACACTATAGATGGACATACATTTAGATCTTCTTGAAAAAGAATATTGAAGTGAATGTTTTAAGAAAGTACAGGAGGGTTTTTGGCTGCTGCAGCTGCTGTTAAATGAAGTAAAACACACCTGTATTTTTCATACCAACTCTGGAATGTGCTTGCAGCATCATGTTTAACAGATGTCAGGATAAAACACAAGTTTATCTCAACTGGAAATAACTGTACATGTTTTCTCTCAACACCTACGTTGAACTATATGTTCTTAACCCAACAGTCCCTTGTGTTGAAACAAAATGAGCTCATTTGTACTAATGTCAACAGCTTCTCTCAGTGAGCTTGAAGAAGTGCAAATATATCAAGTTTGGTTTGTTCTTATAACATGACTAGAGCTTTGGCACAGATCATTTATTTACAAGAGTTGCAACAGTGTTACTTTCAAGTTTCAACCTTTAGAGGTCAAGCAACACTGGGGTTTTGTATCTCAGTTTTTACACTCACAGTCTGAAGGCGTTATGTATTCATTTTAGTAGAACAGAAAAAATACCTTATGAAATTCTATATCCCAGCACCCCCATTGCTGTGAGTTTCCTTGTGATGATTATAAGTTTTTGTGACATGAAAATAAAAAAGGCTGGAACATCTGTTACCTGCCAGGCTGGGAGTGTTTATTAGTAATGCAATCAGATTTGTTTCCAGTGCACCCTTACTTATTTCACATTCTCTGTTTTGCAGGATTTTGGAAGTGAAGATGAACGGCGGATCAATCAGAGGTATGTTTATATAAAAGTCGAGTTTTGCCCATCTGTTGCATGGTGCATGAAGCAAAACAACGCTCAGTGTGTTAACAGGTGGTTTTTCAACCAACCGCCTGAATCTACTTTTGACTCATGCCTTGACATCTTGAGTGGCGGCAGACATGCTGAGAAGTGTCAATGAACACCTGTTTGTCTGTCATGTTGGTACAGTTGTTTGTAATGACTGAAAACTGATAAAATAAAATAAAAATAAAAAAACATGCAAAAACATTCAGGCATCCCTCAAGTAATAAGTTGAACAGTTAATTTCCTCTCTGTTGAATCGCTTGGCTTTTCCACATACCTTGTATTCAGCTTTTTAACAAATTGGATTTGTGATACAAACAATAACTTTGACATGTACTGAGTAGGTTGTTGCTTTCATTGGGAACAGCTGGGCGTCTTTATGAAGGCGTTCTGATGACAAGAAGAATAGTGGCAGAATCGTAAAGCAGAGACTGATCTCTTTATACAATGCAAAGTCTGTCTGTGTAGCCACTGTTTTTTTCATTCACCCTTTATTCAGGCAGGTTTTTATCAGAGATGTGCATGAAAATAAAAAGTGCACATACTCTACATGTACAAGGAAATGGTAAAGAAGTCACAAAATAATTAATTTTCTATGTAAAAGTTTTGACTCAACATAGATTTCTCCTGGTAAGAATTAAGTTTGAACCATTTTAACATGTCCTTTTGCTTTTATTTCATATGCTAGAAGAAAAAGACATAAGTTAAGCATTCAAACTATAGCTTATAATTTCTATATCTCAATTACAGTTTAGATTACGCTCTCCAAATAATAAATTCTGGTACTGTGTTTGAAATCAGTGTTGTTTTGCTCCTCCGTGTCTGATCTGCTTATCATACCTGTGTATGAATGTTTCGGTGCTCGTAACCTGTAGGCTTAGGATGCAGCGGGTCTCCAGTGGCTGTTGACTCATCCATGGTGTTTTTCCATTCCCACGACACACACAACTTCAGTGTTGCTTTCTTTACAACACAGAGGCGCAGAACTTTGATTACTGTATGTACAGTAGCATAGCTCTGCTACACAGCTGCATGTTTCAGTAATGTAGAAACCCAGAGAGAAAACATCAGAGCAGAAATGAGACAGAGCAGTTACTGAAGAAGAACAATGTTACATCCATACCTTTTTTAAGACGAACAATTTCATGGTTTCATTTATTTGCTCTAATATGGCATGTTCTTCTTGTGTTCAAACCAAAGAGATTCCAACTCCAGAACTCCAGTATGAAGCCAAATGCACCTATAAAACATACATACTGTTGGAGTTAAATATGATATGAATGTGTTCTTGATGTAGAACACATTTTATCGCCCCACCCGGCCCCCCCCCCCCCCAAAAAAAAAAAAAGGGCAAGACACAACCAGGTACACAACTGCAGTGGTGCAACTAGAAAGAGAGATTTAATTTCTGTTCAGATCAGGTTTTTACAATAGCTTGTGAACACAAAACTCACTTGTCAAGATGATCCGATGATAACAGGACCAGCTTTGTGTGTCAATCCTTTTGACAGAGTACTTTGTTCTTTTGGGTTGCTTTTTTATCAGTTAAGAATCTGCTGTGTGGGGTTTACATGTTGATTGCAGAAGCCTTTTATTTTTTTCTAAATATATTTGAATTACGTGAATCATAAAAGAATCAAACCACTGTTTCTGACCACCATACATGGCCCACTAACTGTTCGGTTTGATTTCTGATATGCAACAGCCATGCCATATCCTCAAGCAATGTGAGATCTTTGCTCGATGCGAGTCCCGGCTTGCTTAGACGTCTTTCATTTCTTGAAGAGCCCATGGGCCTCATTATGCAATCAAACTATCAGTAAATTAGTTTTTATGGCGTAGGTGCATTAAGTAGTGTTTTATATGACAGATTTGAACGGATCTGGTACACCAGCTGAAAGCTTACATCTGTTGATGGACAACTGAAAATCTGCCAAATTGGAATATTTGTACTTGCTGCTCCTTGCTGGTGTTAATAATGATGAACGCCCAAATAGTTGACGGAGACTAACATAAATATTATGCTAGTTTGTGGCAAAAAGCCAAAGAATGATTTCATTTCACTACCTTATCTGCAAAAGAATTGGGCAGTGGGTTTAATTTCGAAACATTTTGATTAGTGGGGGTGGTAATTTAGTGTTCAGAGGGTCAGACTGTTACTGAAATGTTGCAGAATACAACTTCGTATGGTACAGATCGTTTTTATGTCTATTTAACGTAATTTTCAAGACGTTTATGCTTTCACAACGCTCTCTGGTTTTCAGTGTATAAATGGCACAGAGAAGAAACATGGGCTGGAACAGAAGGGCCACATCTCAGTCTTTCATGTGCACTTTTTCCCACCAGTACAATGGTGTCATTTATTTAATTTTATTACTGTATTTGCTTTGGCCCTCTCTGATACTTGAGAAGATGTCCTTCTTCTTGTGCTCCTCCTTCTATTTACCCTGTGCACATGGGGGGAAATGCCATTATTATGCAACAGACTAAGAGAAAGTTTTTTCCTTGTACTGGTGTCTGGAACACACTCCAAAGACCATGACTAAAAAATGCCTGGTAAAAGGCTCTTTGTATCCTGCTTGTTGGGTAACTTGGAGCAGCTTTCTTTCATACCTGTTCATGCAGTGAGTCAAGAGCTGTAGCTTAGACATCTGGCCTTTTTTACTCCATTTACTCCATTTATTCCATTTATCCAGCTCCTCACAAAGCTACAACTCAAACCACCGTCCCTCTGTGATGTGCTGTCATCTATACCAAATGCTTTTAAAGCTTGACCTCAGATTCAAAGGTCTCCTCTATCACCTTTATGCCTCTAGTCTTTGTGCCTCAGACAAATAAAACTGCCCAGAGCTCCATGTGGACTGTCAGTGAGCCCGTAACAGTTTGTGAGATACTGCCAGTGACCATCAAATACTGTTCTGTTGCCGTTTGATTTTCTGTGAGTCAGTGGTCATCAGTTCACCCAGTTCAACAGACATTTCTTTTTTTATGTTTGGAGAGTTCAGTGATTTGTGTTTGTGGGGGGAACACAAACATATAAATAAATAAACAAGCTAACAATAAAACAAATGTTTAAACCGTCTTTAAGCTTCAAAGAATGTAGAGATTTTGTAGAATATAGTTATGTACAATACATAGAATATTTATTGGTGTTGTACAGGGTTTAAAAAAAATTATGTCCTTTGTAACCTGCTATAATCCCAAATAATCTGACTGTGTTTGATAGGGATGCATGTGAGTGAATGACAACTAGCACCGGCCACTTGAAGCAAAAACACAAGATAATCCCTCCCTTATAAGCCTGCATATAATGAGATCGGGAAGTTTAGGGACGGTGCCAGTTCTTCTCGCTGCCTGTTCTACCTGTGCTTTGCTTATGTGTTGGATCTGTGGAGGCTCTACCCTGGTGTCTGTTTGTTTGGCCAAAACTTTTTTTTTATTTTTTTTTACCCCAAACATTTGTGCTTTTTAAATGCAGAGAAAAAGAGACTCTCCCATTTGGTTTAGAATAGTCTGTTTCAGGATCACAAGGTCTTTGGGAAGAACATTTAGCACTGACTTAAGAGGAAACTCATTCTTCATGTTGTAATGACCCGACCTGAAGTTTAAGGGCAGTACTGAAGTGAGTTCATGCTGAAAGGAGACACCCACCTCGCAGATTATGACGTGACTCGCTAGATTCTTGTCTGCAGACAACTGTCGTTATTCTAATGAATCGTCACGGACGAAACAGATGGATGGACTTGGGAGTCTGGTTGTGTGTGCCTGAGGCTGTGGGTGGAAGCAGCATCCCTGCAGGAGGAGGCAGACTCTTAAATGGAGACGCTCAGATGAGGGAGGAGGAAGGAGTGGCCTCTAAACTGACGGCACTTCTCCAGAGCCTTGCAGATCAGTGCAAACTGTCTGTCAGGCTGTCACTCAAAAGGACACAACCGAAGCCACAGTTTCTTTTTTCTTCATGATGGAGAACAGCTAGCTTGCCCCGGACGGGCCTGTGTTTCATTCCAGTCAACAGGATGCATCTGTTCATAGAACCCATTCAGAAGGCCGTGATGAAGATGCTACCTTATTTTGTGGAAAATGCAGTGTTGACCCAAAGAGAGATCAACCGCATGTGAGTTTTGCTGACTTTTCTTAAGCTGCCTCACTGTTGACATCTTCAAAAATACACTGATTTTTAATTGTTTTAGGAACAAGTTTTTAATTTATTATTTACTCTAATCCAGTGAGTCGTCATACGAGGAATAATGTCATTCTTCCAGTCTCTGTTTAAACAGATGTATGTGTATTTGTATTTTCTGCTAAAGTTCGTTCAGAGTTGTCTTGCTTTAATTCAAGACATATTTTTAGCTCTAACATTTGTGGAGAAGCTGATAGCAGGGTGCTGCAGCGAAGGAACGAGCTGAGCTGTGGATGTTTAGTTACGGTGTCATCGTTAAGACAGCTCTTGATTTACACGCGAGAACAAGTTTCACACGTCTACCGGTTTAAACAAATTCACTTTTCATGGGTTTGTACAGAGCGCTGAGGAGGAATGAGTCGGCTTTCCCTTTTGTCTTGTATCTTTTATAATCTCCTGAAAGTGTGACCCTTTCTGAAACTTTATCAACCAGAATAAAAGTGTGAAAATATAAAACAAAGGCTCTTTCATAAAGTATCCACCCCCATGCTTGTCACTAAGCTTTTTTTTTTTTTTGCATCGTTGGGGGCGGTCAGAATTTATTGTGAGGTGTACAAAATAAAACATTGTTCTCACAACTGTTAGTTTGGTTCAGGCCTTTTTTAACTACATGGGGTTTTAAAAGTCCCAAAAGTAAAAGTTTGATGAGGATTTTATTTAAAACCAAAACAAGTACTGGTAACTTTGAATTTAGTCTCTCTGAAATCAATAATATACTTTTCTTTCTTTATTTATTTACTGAAACAAATACTTTGTTCACATGAAGCAGCTATGTCTCACTTCATCAATACACTGTTGTCATGACAGCTGAATGAAGAGACAACTTTGTCGTTCGTGGATTCAGGGCTTTTTTGATTCTGTCACTCATCACTTCTGTACTTTCCTAGAGATGACCTGGTTTGCCAGATTGCAGACACAGAATACCTGTTGCGTGTGTTCCACCCAGCTGTCAGGTAGATTTAGGAAGGTGTTCCCATCGTTCTTCAATGAAATGGAATGATTGAATTCAGCCTGAAGGAAACACTCCACTTCTGTTTTTTTAATTGTGTTTCCCTGAATATGTTATCCATTTACAGTTTTGAAGCCTAACCTGATCATTTTACAAATAGATATAAATTAGTTAATGCTGCATTAAGTGTCAAAGCTATAGGTAAGCTTCACAAAGAGCTGTTGGATCAGCTACATTGGTTTTTGATGCATTCTTGCAAGACAGCAAAGGTCTGACAAGTCAAATGTGAGTGGAGCCAACGCAGCAGATAAGACACAGATAAACATTTCAGCTCACAACTTGAATTCTGGCATCTGCACGATGAGATCTGTCTCTGTAACGTGGCAGCTTGGCTTCTCTTCTGAGCTGTGGCGTTAATTCACCAGAAGGGGACATCAGTGATTTATAGTCATCTCATTGGTTCCTTGTAACCAAACTGTTTTCTTCTGTTGAGGCTGTTTCACCCCTTGTATCTTATTAATGTTAGGTTTATTTTGTTAGCTGAACTAACTGGAGTGATTGTGCTGAGCTGTTCCTCAGTAGAATGGTGTCTGAGACACAGTGTCTGTTTCAACCACTGTAACTTTTCTCTTGTTTGTTTGCAGCCTGAGTGAGAGTTTCTTTATGGTGAAGGGTGCTGCCCTCTTCTTGCAGCAGGGAAGCAGTCCACAGGGCCCAAAAGCACATCCTCCTCACAAACATGCAGGTGAGGGTCACAAAGCACAAGACATCATCTTGCATTGGGTGGTGCTCTTGTAAAATACGGTGAGTTGCTGTAACACTGCAGCAGATGTTTATAACTGGGGTGAGAAGGCTGCAGGCTGTGTTGTTGGTGAGCACGTTCCAGACCTGTAGCTTAGGCAGATTAGGATTTAAATCCAGCATATGGTGGCCCTCTGAGCAAAACTTCTGTTGATGATTAAAGCAAGGCCTTACTATTTGTGCAGCCTCACATGTGCTCTCAACTTTACAAGTTATAAGACTAATCTCAGCAGTTTGTAATCAATTGCGCATGACCAAAACGACATTTGTATTGTGTTTAGTTGGCCTCAAAGTTTTATGTTTTTTGCAGAAACTTAGAATTTGCTAAACTGCTCATCACATTGTTCAAACCTTTGGTATTCTTCTGCAACAGCCACTTCAGTTTTTGCAAACTTTAACGTAAGCAAACTGCTTTGCAGTGGCAACATGACAGTTTGGGCTGAACTTCCTCATTAATCAAGCTCTTCTTTATTTCTTCGGGGCGGCGG
>JARVGS010001792.1:19225888-19236103 GCA_031762315.1 Hypsolebias antenori | reverse complement strand
TCTTTATTTATTCCCCCCCCCCCCCCCCAAATGACATTGATCAAAGCCACAGTAGTTGCTTTTAAGATTCAAGGCTGGCTGTGGAGTCCAGTTGCATGATGATGTTTCACCATCAGCAAACAACTACCTAAGCTGCTGCCAAGTCATTTGGCAACTTGTGGCTGCGACTGGCAGCTTTGTCCATCTTTGCTGGCCATTTTGTCAGGTACCTCACATATTTGCCAGTTGTACTTCGTCGTCAGGAGTGTTTGCATGGGGAAATAGCTGTGTCACTTCCCAGTAACTGTGGGATATGTCCCAGAACTAAGAGACGGTGAGGCTGACTCTTACAAAGCCCTTGATAAAGGCATTCTTATTCTAAAATCTATTGCTTCCCCATCAGTGACTTAAAGTTTATTGTTAGAAAGAGACTTCTTCATGTTCTGCAGAAGCCTGTTAATCACCCTGTGATTTAAATCAGGTGTGTTGAACAGAGAATCATCTAAAACATGCAGGACAGTGGCCCTCGAGGATCCGAACTGAACCCCTAATCTAAATGTTTTTTTATTTTTATTTTCATTGATGATAAATGTTCACATATTTTATTTAAAATAAATAAATAAAAATGAAATAAGCTCAATCATCCAGGTAAATAAATCACTAAAAAAAAAAGGTTATTAGAGTGAAACACGGTTTAACTGACCATATTTGCTGTGCTGTAGTGTCTTTAATTTGTCTTTATCAGCTTGGGATTATTTTGCATTAATTATGTTTTATTGTGTACCATCTGTCTGTGTATACTGAGAAAAATACTGTAAAGGACAGGCATTCCTTCAAGTGCTTATCTATAAACGGACTAAGTTTGGAGTCAGTCTCAACTACTGTCACCAAATCTTAGCTCACTCGATTTCAAATTGAGATTGTTTGTTGTGGTGGCCATCTTGAATTAGGTCAATTCCACAAGTTAATGAGTTATAGATGTACTGGTACATTGAATATTAATTTCTGAACGTTTAATTAAAATCCAGTGACTCGTGAGACATTTTGCTAACTGTACAGACAAACACACTCGCAGGCAAAAACCAGAGTGTGATTTTCTGTTCCATCCATGCGGCTGTTCATCCACAATCAGCGTCTTACAGTTTGTCTAGTTTCCTGGTTGTGACATTATTCATAATAAATGGCTCACTTTAAGCTGTTTGTCTCGCTGTTAGTCCATCTCTAACAAACAAACCACCATCTTCCTCAACAGGTGACCTACCTCAACACCTGCAGGTGATGATAAACCTTCTCCGCTCAGAAGACAGAATCAAACTGGTAAGAGACGTCATGTAGATGCAGCAAAACAAAAAGGAGCACCATTTTTGTCTGAAAGCCTGATTTTATGAAACCCTCCAAAATAGTACGTGTTTGCTTACTGTAACAATTTGATTTGTAAAAGTTTGAACATTAAGAACACAAAATATATTATGGTTTTTTATGATTTTTAAAATATATTTATATTCACCAACATTTGGTTCCTGTGTACCTAAATGATATTCAGTTACACTTTCAAATGATGAGTTTTGTTACATTTTCTTTGCACGTGTAGCTGTGAAAACTTTTTGGAAATAGGTCTCATTATTGAAGTTTAAACTGGAGTTGTTTTGCTTTAGCATTAGCTGTTAGATTAAAGCTGAAGTTTCATGTTGGCATGAAATATAGACTTAATTGGTTTATTTTAAATTTACATCTTTATTTCAAACATCTGTTTCTAGTTAACATCACAGTATTGACATTTATTGTATATTTGTTGTGCAGTACGAAAAGGCTGTCCCTAAAGCTGTCAACATTTCTGAGTTAATGTTTCCACTGTGCAGGCGGTACGTCTGGAAAGCGGATGGTCGGATCGTGTGCGGTACATGGTCGTGGTGTACACCAGCGGGCGACAAGACACGGAGGAGAACATTCTTTTAGGAATTGACTTCACCAACAAAGACTGGTACAAAACCAATCAATGGGATTCCACTAAATGTTTATCAACTTTGTGGAAACAAGCTGACTTTGTGTCTGCCTCAAGTTTAAGGAGTGTTTATTTACTTGTGTCCTGAAGATCAGATGTTCATTGGGCTGTAATTAGTACAGGAATTTTAAGAAATAATTACCGGTACCCTCTAAAAGAATTAGGGATGCACAATATTGGATTTTTGGCTGATATGCTAAAACTTATTTGGCTAATAACTATTACCAATACTGATACTTCACCCCCAGACCCACTTACAGAGACTACATAACTTTCTCTGCTGTGGAATTAAAATACTACATAATTCTGCATGGGCTTTGTTAATTTTGGCCTGCTAACAAATACAGTTGCCAAAAAGGGGGCTGAAAATGATGTAAAACTACAGTATATATATAATAAATAAGAAAAACAGCACCTTTTGTATCGGTGAGTTATTTTGATGGAATGCCTGATGTCTGATATTTAACTTTATTGCTAATATCGGCCGATACCTATACCATGCCGTTAATATCGTGCATCCCTAAAAAGAATAATATAAGTTAACCATGAGAAAACTTTTGTGTGTGATTATTTTTGCTTTTGTCATTTAGCTACTGTAAAGAATACTTTTTATCTTACCACATATATATAACGTCTTATTAATTTATATTTTGTCTTTTTGCCTGGTTTTACTTTACCCCGCCAGTAAAAGCTGTTCAATCGGCATGGTGCTACCTCTGTGGAGTGATACAAAGATCCATCTGGACGGAGACGGGTGAGCCCCCTTCAGTTTTTGTGACCCCAGTGATAAGGACAGGGAACACAGCTGCAGCTCTGTTTTTACCCCACGCTGCATCAGTTCCTTACACTTCGTATGAGCTCAGTCTACACAAAGCTGCAGCGGTCTCCAGCTCAGGGACTGACCCATCTGTTTTGTCTGCTCCTCAGGGGTTTTACGGTGAACACAGCAGGTCGGACTCATGTCTTCAAGCCCGTGTCGGTGCAGGCAATGTGGTGAGTAATAACTTCTTGAGTCACAGTGCCTGTCTACTACAGCTTGGTAATAATAGAACTGCTTGGTAAGTCCCTTTTATAAGCTGTGTGCTGCAGTGATGCAGACTGGAGCAGTGCTGAATCATTGTTGCCACCTGCTGGCTGCACAGACTTTGCATGAAGCCAGACTAAATGATTGAATACATCAATTTGATTGTTTCACTGTTGTTGTCAGGAATGTCCAATGTATCTTTTTTCTTATCCACAACAATCTAGGTCAGCCTTGCAGGTGCTGCACAAAGCTTGTGAGGTGTCGCGAAGGTTTAACTACTTCCCTGGAGGAATGGCCCTTACCTGGATAGGCTACTATGAGAGCTGCATCACTTCAGATCAGAGCTGCATCAACGAGTGGAACGCCATGAAAGACTTGGAGACCACACGACCTGACTCACCCACCATGTTCGTCGACAAGTAAATAAACACCCTTCAATTTAGAAACAACTCTAAGTGAAAATTGAACTCATAATGCATACTTGTGTCGATGATTGAATTTTATTCACAATATTTGTTTTTGCTAGGCCTTCAGAACGAGAAAGGACAGAGTGCCTTATTAAAACCAAACTCCGAAGCATCATGACATCCCAAGATCTTGAGAATGTCACCTGCAAACAGGTAAATGTGTTAACAAACAGAAATAAACAGCTGCTTGTGTTTAAGTTAAATTTCCTGATGCTGCATTCATGTTTCCCTCTTTAATTATAGAGACATAAGTCATTTTATTTAAACCCATCTGTCTTAAATGCATTTGCAATTGTTGCTATTTTCAAACAAAAGGTTAACTATGCCTGGAACATGTCTACATCTAGTTTTTTGTAACAAAATGGCACATATAGGGCATTATTAGAGCCGCTTAGGATTTCAAAATGCTCTTTTTTGTGGACTTACAGTATTCTTATTAGGATCATTGTTACTGTATGTCACTGAGGCTTGTCTTTCAGTTGTAACAGATCTTTAGATATCATTGTTCTGGCATAATGCTTCTGGAGAAACAGGCAGCTGCACAACCATGAAAAACATTTCTGCTCTCACATTTACGCAAAGGAAAAAGTGACAAATATGATTATTGTGCACCAAGAGCAGAATATTTACCTGTTCTGCCTTTGTTTCTTGGAAGTTTTTATCCACAAACTCCAATTAGAAATTGAGTTTGTGGTGAAAACGTTTGGTAAGTTTGGTCTTTTAAGCCAGCAGACCTTCAGTTTTATCTGAAAAGTTTCTTCTTTGAAATTTTGTTTTGACTCCCACAGTCCCTGAACGACTATTTATACAGGTCAAATTGTAAACTTTCATCACTTTGAAATCTAGCTGTAGCCTTAAAAAAGACTTCATGAGATGATCAGTAGCTTGTTCACATCTGGAAAAAAAAATTGTTGATTTAATGTCCGTTTGTTGTAAAGCCACCCATACAGAAATCAGTGTTTATCTTTTCTGTCAGATCCGCACAGAGCTGGAGCAGCACATGAACTGCAACCTGCAGGAGTACAAGGAGTTCATTGACAATGAGATGCTGCTGATCCTTGGCCAGATGGATAAAGCCACTCTCATTTTTGACTATGTCTACCTGGTGGGCAAACTCAAACCATCTCCTACATTCACAAAAACTGTCTGCTGTATTACATTTCAGTGAAATAATTGTGAAGAAAGATCAGCTCTAAAAAAATTATCCTTTTTGTTTAAGGGATCTGAATGGAATGCATCTAATTTGGAGGAGCTTAAAGAGACAGGGTGACTTACTTTAGATTATAAAGAGCTCCATACAAAACACATATTTTTTATAAATGATTCAAGCAACAAAAAATGTTGATGAGTCATTATTTATGTTTTCTCCAGGGTGGGCTACATCCTTAACGTTACCAGGGAAATAGACAACTTCTTTCCAGGGACTTTCTGTTATCACAATGTCCGGGTGTACGACGAAGAGGCCACCGACCTGCTGGCACACTGGAACGACACGTACAACTTCATTGTGAAAGCAAAGTGAGTCCTCAGTGGAACAAAATAGTTTCAATTCCCCACTTAATTACATTGATATTTCATCTCTAAGGGACTTTTCCTCTCATAATGTTAAGATCTAATTTCCCACATTTGTTTTCAGCTTTGGGAAAGAACACAAAGAATAAGTAGAGAACACAAAGTAGAGGTGTTTGTCCAAAAAAACTGGTGATAAAAATTTTATTTATTTATTTATTTATTGCTCTTGTGACCCAGGATCCTAATTAGTGATCACAATGCAACACAACATTGTCTTGAGGCTTTTCCCCCTGGCATCAGTTTAGAGCGTTAATTTAAAATGCAATATTTATGGAACAGTAAATGCAAAAAGCAGTAGAGCTGTGTATTTGAATGTGTTACTCAAACACATTCCAGTTTATTTTAGACTCATTAGAGGCAGATATAGTTGTGCAGGAGTGACACTGTTTATTGTAGTTGCAAACCTCAATATGATTATGTATTACATAAATGTTCAATTATTTTTATTTACAGAAAAAACAACTCAAAATGCCTTGTTCACTGCAAAATGGGCGTCAGTCGGTCTGCCTCCACTGTCATCGCTTACGCCATGAAGGAGTACGGCTGGTCGCTGGAGAAAGCTTATAACTTTGTGAAGCAGAAGCGGAACATCACTCGTCCCAACGCCAGTTTCATGAGACAGCTGGCAGAGTATGAGGGCATTTTAGACGCCAGGTACACTTTTTAACCTCTACTTGTGTGAAGTGTTGTCAATTGGTCTTTTACATTGTGGATCAGTTTATTTTCCCTGACTTCTCTCCTTCTTTACCCAAATTATGTCCTTTTTTTTTCCCCAGCAAACAGCGGCACAACAAGCTGTGGCATCCAGACGCAGACTGTGAGATGACAGAGGGTCAGCTGGGTTTGTCTCAGTGTTGTGGAGAAGAAGGAGCACATCTGACTCTGGAGCCAGGAATGTCTCCCTGTTCTGAGGAGGTGCTGTCTAATAAAGGAGCAGCATGCCCCTCCACATGCAGGACTGTTGCTCTGGACGTTGACCCAGCCTACAACAACTACTATTTCCGCCGACTGTCTGATTCAGCTCTGGACAGTGAACCATCAACACCAGTGCGTGGTCCACCCCTTCTTGGCATGGAAAAGGTCTTCATAGAAATCGAAGATGTGGAACGAGATGCCCTGCTGGATGATGAGGCATTTGATGGACGAGAAGGCCTTCCTTTACCCCACTTAGGGCTCACAGCGGAGGGGACCGCTGCGCAGACCTGCAGGCGAGGCCCTGAGCCCCTGGAGGAGCTGCGTCTCAGGCTGGAGTTCAGCACCGTGGAGGAGGAGGATGAGGAGGATGTACAAAAGGAGGAAGCAGAGATGGAGGTTCTGATGCAGCCAGATGATGGAGGAGGTGGTGATGAAACACAGGATGTGGAAGTAGAGGGGGATGCAGAAGGTATTGGGATGGATCTGGCAACCCTTAATGAAAATTACAACAACAACAACAACCATTCGAGCACTCTACATAACAAATATGTAAGTTTGGGAGACACCGTCAGCCCATACAGTAAAATATAAATGATGCTAGTAGCTAAATGAGTTTTATTCATCTGGCAATTTTTTATGTTTTAGGAACTTGGTTCCTCCATCCTTCCAAGAGATGCTTCTGTGCAGTTTAAGTGTGATCAGAGAGATGATTCTTCAGAGCCAGCTCTTTGCCTTAATCCCTGCTCTCCTCCTTTATTCCAAAGTGCTTCATTCCTACAATTTCATATGTGTGCTGAAGGTCTGCTGTGCCCTCGTGGCCCTTTGTATGAAAGTGCCAACTGTGCTGCCTTTCTACCCACTGCTTCACATGAAAAACAGCCAGAAGACTCGTTGCAGATAGTTCAGTCTGTGGACAATGGTGATTACTCTGAGCTCGATGATAGTCAGTCTGCAGCTGCCTCAGAGCTTCTTCCAGAGATGATGAGAGCAGATTTGGAGGAAGCGACACCTGCAGTGACATGTGACATTGGCCAACAACAGGAGAACCTTTCACAGCTGCGTCGTTCTGGGCTGGTCCGACGTCGTGCAGAAAGGCTAGAGAGGCTTTCAGGGTTATCTCAGCAAAGCCTGCAGTCTCTGAAGCCTTTTCATGCATGCCAAAGGTCCAAGAAGGGTTCCTCTCATGACGATCAGGAGCTCTCCAGCTTTCCAGGTAGTTTTACAAAATCTTCAACACCATGCCAAGTGCGGTTAGAACCTCTGATGGTGCCACTGACCAACGAAGCCTTGTTAGGGGTGGTGGGGTCCGGGCTGCTCACTCCTACCTCCTCACCTCATGGCTCCACCCTGACACGCAGCTCCAGCAGCGACAGCCTGCGCAGCTTCAGGGGGAAACCTGGCCTCGTGCGTCAGAGGGCGCAGGAAATTGAGACCCGCATGCGACTCGCGGGCCTCACGGTGCCCTCAGAACTTAAGAGGTCCAACTCACTGGCCAAGCTGGGCAGCCTTGACTTCTCCTCTGAGGACCTGTGTTCAGTCTGCTCTTCGGATGCGGAGACACTGCTTCTCCTTTCTCTGTCACCAGAAATAGATTCGGGCATGGAGTGGGGCTCTCCCACCACCTCAATGTTGTCCCGACCCGGCAAGAACCTGCACACTCCAGAGCAAGCCCTTCCAGGTGAGCCCAGAAGCTGACAAATGACGTGAGAGCCTACAAATTTAAATACTCCACTTACAGGTGCATCTCAAAAAATTAGATTATCGTGAAAAGTTCATTTTTTTTATCAATCATTTCAGAAAGTGAAACGCAGATATTCAAATTCTATTCAAATGTAAAATACTTTATTAATCCCAGAGGGAAATTAAATGTTGTAACTCATCATCCTGGATTCATTAAAGAGTTGTTCTAGATGCAGATGTATGTGGGCAGAAAGGATCTCGTTTGTATTACAGCAGATCTGAAGAAGCCTCTGACTGAAGACACTGTTGTATGACAGTCTGATGAAGAGGATGCTGAGGGATGTCTATACTGTTCTTCATTTTATGAAGAATCCTTCTTTCTACAGTAATCTCCGAAGCTTCTAGAGGAGTCCCCAGAACTGAGCCAGCCTTCTTTATGAGCTTCTTGATCTTTTTTTTAATTGACTTGCTCTGGTGCTGCTACCCCAGTGCAGCATCTTGCTGCAAACACTGAAGGACTTCAGCTTCCTCAAGAAGTACAGTCTGCTTTGTCCCTTCTTGTAGACACTTCACTGTTGCATCCCCTGTCCAGCCTGTTGTCCAGGTGAACCAGATACTGTATATAGATCAATTACATAGAGTGAAATCAGCTGATTAACTCCTGGACGTGAGCTATTACCTCTGAAAAGAGGACATTGGACCACTGAGCAACAGTCCAGTTCTTTGTCTCCTCAGCAGGTAAAATGCTTCTGATGCATCTGGTTCATGAGTGGCTGGACTCGATGAACGGGACATTGAATGAGACGATTGTAATTTTCTGAGACACTGAATTTTATTTTTTCATTATTTCTCCTCTCTTTCGTCTCATTCCTCAAGTCCAGCCACTCACGAACCAGATACATCACAAGCGTCTTACCTGCTGAGGAGACAAAGAACTGGACTGTTGCTCAGTGGTCCATTGTCCTCTTTTCAGATGAAAGCAAATTTTGCATGTCATTTGTAAATCAAGGTCCCAGAGTCTGGAGGAAGAGTGGAGAGGAGCAGACTCCACGTTGCTTGAAGTCCAGAGTAAAGTTTCCACAGTCAGTGATGATTTGGGTCCATGTCTGCTGGTGTTGGTCCACTGTGTCTTCTGAAGTCCAGTCAGTGCAGCATCTACCAGGACATTTTAGCGACCTCATGGTTCCTTCTGCTGGTGAGCTTTATGGACATGCTGATTTCATTTTCCAATGAGAGAGTGAATGGTTGTTTGTCTCGTTTGTCTCGATGTGTCCCTGTGATGGACTTGCGATCTGTCCAGGGTGGACACCGCCTCTAGCACAGTGATAGCTGGACATGAGCCACAGTGACCCCGCGACCCGAAAAGGAAGAAGCGGGTAAAGATAATGGATGGTTGGACTTGGCTCCTGCCCACACTGCCAAAAGTACCAAAAACTGTAAATGTAAGGTTCTAGTGTTCTGAGACACTGAATTTTAGTTTTTCATTATTTATAAGCCATAATCATAAAAAAAAATACAAGAAATAAAGGCTTAAATTATTTAACTCTGTGTAATAAATCTATATGAGTTTCACTTTCTGAAATGGTTGACAAAACGAATGGAACTTGTTCACGATATTCTAATTTATTTAGATGCTCCTGTATCTTTTCATCTGGCACATTGTGGGCTGGAGAACCGTGCACAGATTCTGAAAACAAAAGGGTTAAATCTGAGGAAACTAAACAAAAGAAGTAATGCCAACTGTTGGATTAGGTGGATGCCCTTCTTGGCCACATTGCTTTTTCAACTGTTTATTAGAATAATGAGTCATATTGCTGTATCTGGTAAATGCATTAAGCCATTAGTTCACCTGTAACTTTGAATCATGGACAAATAAGTGCCTTATCAAGAGACCTGAGGCACAGATCCATGTGGCACAAGATGGAACTAGGTGCTCTGTAACCTTTAACCTATCATCAAATGGCAAGTCTCCTTACCTGTCAGCTAAATAGCTGTAACCTTCATCGATCAACTGGAATCCCTCAAAGAGTTTGAAAGCAACCAAGCCTTTAAAAAAGGTAGAGTTGTTTAGCACAAAATTTTGTTTAAGGATGTAAAATAAATGTTAACCTCATGTTGCGTTGAATGAACCCAGACAAACACCTGGCAACTGTGTATTTCAGTCCCTTTTGCGATGTCAAGTTAGTAGGATTGCAAAAGGGCTAAACTTTTTTGGACACTTTCTAAAAAAAAAAATCCACAAACTTTAATTTGACTTTAATGAATTACATTACTATAATTACATAATTAATTTATAACTAATTATAGAGCTAATTTATAATTGGTATAATTACAATAATGGAAATAAACTGGGATAATAAACAATTGTCTTCAAACAAAAAATATTAATGTTTTATTTTGCCGAAGGCAGATAAATAAATTACATCACAAAAACAATGAAACGTCAAAAATGTATTTACAGAAAATGTCAAATTTCATTCACACAACTCTAAACAGAACTCTGATAACTCTCAATCTGGTCATCTGGACAGTTTCTTTTTAGTAGAAACGTTTCACCCTCACTCCAGAGGGCTTCA
>JARVGS010001792.1:19205360-19222628 GCA_031762315.1 Hypsolebias antenori | reverse complement strand
GGTTGGCACAGTCAACATTGGCTGAGCCTTGTCGTAGGTCCCTCCGTGATCTTCTGGTGGTGCCGGGGGAGTTGTTCAGTCCGGCTGCCTTAGAAGTGCTCGACCGAACCATCCAGGCACGACAGACGAGGCGGCAGCTTTCGACCCTTAGCAGGGCGATGCCTCCTCCACCTCCTCGGCATCCGAGGCGCCCGCCGGCTGTCCCCAGCTTTCAGCCGCCTCAGGGTCCTTGCCCTCGTGCAGCTCAGCAGAGACCGAACAGGCTCTTTCGTGAATCGGTCCGGCAACTAGCTGGGCAGGTCCAGCCCAGGGGCTCTGGTCGCCGCCCCCTCCCATGGCCCCTAGGGGCCGTGGAAGGTGACGGTGATGCCACCAGGCCGACCGTCGGATATTTATCCCACCAGCAGCTCAGGTACTCGGCTGCTCAGGTACTGGGCTGCTCACGCCGTGGACGCATGGGTGGCTGCCACTCTGACCCATGGTTACCGGCTACAGTTCTGACGGCGGCCTCACATCTCACACCAGGTCAAGATGACTGTTATCACCGACCCGGTGAAAGCCCAAACACTAGACCAGGAGCTTTCCATCCTCCTGGCCAAGGGTGCAATTGAGGCAAACCCTCTGCGACAACTCGGAGGCTACTATTCGACTTACTTCCTGGTGCCAAAGAAGACGGGCGGCTTTCGTCCCATTTTGGATCTGAGGGGACTCAACCAATATTTGAAGGTACTGCCCTTCCACATGCTCACGACAGCAGAGGTCCTTCAAGCAGTCACAGGGGGAGAATGGTTCATGCCTATAGACCTGAAGGATGCTTATTTTCATGTGCATATTGCGGCAGAACATCGCCGCTTTCTCCGGTTTGCCTATCTGGGTTGCCACTGGCAGTTCCGGGTACTCCCATCCGCTCTCTCTCTTTCTTCAAGGGTATTCACTCGGTGTGTGAAGGCAGCCCTCTCTCCCCTGCAGGCCTATGGAATGAAGGTCCTGCCATACCTGGATGATTGGCTTCTCTGCGTCCCGTCTCGGGCCTGTGCCATTCGTGACATGAATCGCCTGCTTGCTCACGTGTCCCAGTTGGGCCTCAATGTCAATATGGAGAAAAGCTGCCTGCTTCCTTCACAGACTGTCACCTTTCTTGGAGTGGTTCTGGACTCACCCTCCATGACTGCTTGCCCATCCGTTCAAAGGGTGGGCAACATACTCCGGTTGGTCAGTCGGTTCCGGCTGGGCAGGCAGCTCCCCTACATTACCTTCCTACGGCTACTAGGCAAACTGACCTCAGTCACTCAGGTGGTGCCCTTAGGCCTACTGTCTCTTCGCCCCTTGCAGAGGTGGCTCAACAGCTTTCGTCTAGACGCCAGGCTGCACAGGCATTGCAAACTTGCAGTGACATGGCCATGTCTTCGTGCCCTGACTCCATGGAGGGACGAAGCTTATTTGTCCAGGGGTGTCCCCATGGGGGTGGTAGTGTATCGCAGGGAAGTGGTCACGACAGATGCCAGCTCCACAGGCTGGGGCGCTGTGTGGCAACGCAGAGTGGTTCAGGGCCGCTGGGGCCACAGGGACCGCTCCAGGCATATAAATGTGCTGGAGCTGCGTGCAGTGCATTTGGCGCTCAAGAACTTCCTACCTCACCTGGAAGGGAGGCATGTCCTCATTCAGTCAGACAACACCTCAGTTATCTACCACATCAACCACCAAGGGGGCACTAGGTCAGCACAGCTTCTCAGTGTATCCAGGGTGCTCTTGGAATGGGCCTCCACTCATCTGTCCACCCTGCGGGCAACGTACTTACCGGGACGACACAATTGGGTTGCAGATTTTCTCTCCCGACAAAGGTCGGTTCCGGGAGAGTGGTCCCTCCACAGTGACGTAATTCAGATGATCTGGGACCATTTTGGTCAAGTAGAGGTAGACCTGTTTGCGACAGAGGAGTCAACCCAGTGTCCCCTGTGGTACTCTCTCAGGGGCATCTGGTGCGCTGGGCCGGGACGCGCTGGCTCATCCTTGGCCGAGGGTATATGCCTTTCCACCCCTTTCTTTGATTTGGCCAACCCTCCACAGAGTCCTAGCAGAGGGCCACAGAATGCTGTTGGTGGCCCCATATTGGCCAGCACGACCATGGTTCCCACTGCTGTGGAGTCTTTGTCAGGACGTCCCATGGTGTCTTCCTACCAAGAGGGACTTGCTGTCTCAGCTGGGGGGTTTGCTATGGCACCCCAATCCTTAACGTCTCCAGCTGTGTGTGTGGCCGCTGCGAGGCCAGAACAGCAGCTGACTGGAGCTTCAAGCCCCATCAGACGCACTGGGTGCCAGGGCACATTCTACTTGTCAGCAGTACGAAAACAGGTGGCGTCTGTTTTCCCACTGGTGTTCTGATCACAATGAGGATCCAGTCTCCTGTTCAGTACCCACCATTCTGGAGTTTCTCCAGTTTCTCCTTGGTAAGGGTCGCTCTCCCTTGATGCTTAAGGTCTATGTAACGGCAATATCAGCTAATCACGCTGGTGGGAAGTCATGCTCTAGTGTCTCTCTTTCTACGTGGTGCCCGTAGGTTCCACCTGCCGAAGGCTACACGAGCACCAAGTTAGGACCTGCCCTTGGTTCTCGAGGCTCTGTGCCACCCTCCATTCGAGCATTTGATGCAAGTGGACCTCAAATGGCTTTCATGTAAGACTGCTTTTCTGCTGGCTATTGCCTCAGCAAAGAGGGTTGTGAGTTGCACGCCTTTTCAGTCAGCCCCTCGTGTCTCAGGTGGGGCCCTGAAGGCTCTGATGTTACCTTGAGCCGAACATTGCTTTTATACCAAAGGTCTTATCTCACTCTCACCGTAAACAACCGTTAAAGCTGGCATGTTTTCAACCTGTGCCTGGTGAGGGGTCTTGATTGTTGTGCCCAGTGAGAGCACTAGAGACATACGTTGCAGCTACTGCCACTATACGACACTCAGACCAGCTGTTTGTGTGTTACGGGGGCCCTAGACTGGGCTATCCTCTTTCCAAGCAGCGACTCTCCCACTGGATCATGGACGTCATCTGCCACACTTACGCAACGGGACACCACCCCCTGCCAGTCGGTGTGAAGGCACACTCTACCAGGAGCGTCTCCGCTTCCTGGGCTGCCCTGAGAGGGGTCTCGCTGGAAGCCATCTGTGCTGCTGCGTCATGGGCTTCCCCTAGCACGTTCACCAGATTCTACAGGGTTAACGTGGCCACCCCTCATCCCCTGGGCCAGGTTCTCCTGCAAGGGCCCTCTGGGCTTCCTCAGTGAGGTATGTGCTGAGGATTCCTTGTGACATCGTTGATACTAGTCATTCAGTGCTTTCAACACCGCTCTCTGGCGGTCAGGAGGGATGAAATAGAATGAAATTTACGGATTTAACTACGGTTCTATGAATCCCGGATGACCGCCAGAGCTTCTCTGTCACTCAGAATCCTTGCTTACGCGAGGTTTCTGTAGGACTGAATTATGGATAATGCTAGGCTATCTAGCCTCTGATTGCTTATCCGGTCACACCTGTGTGATGTCGTTGATATTATTACTCGAACAGCGCATGCGCAAAGGGAATATTCAGTGCTTTCAGCACCGCCCTCTGGCGGTCATCCGGAATTCATAGAACGGTAGTTACATTCGTAACTTTCGTTTTCAGGGCAGATAAATCTGACAATCATCAGCATAACAATGAAATGAAAGGCCATGTTTCCTCAGGATAGACCCCAAAGGGAGAAGATAGTGGAAACAAACGGCGTCCAAGAATCGAGCTCTGTGGGACCCCACAGGATAGAGACGCGGATACACTATTTCCAATCTTAACATTGAAACTCCTGTCACTTAGGTACGAACGGAACCATTCTAATGCTTCATACAGAGCTGCAACATTTATAATCACACTTAATGACACAAAGCCCAGAGCACAGAACCTCCATGATCTTTAAAAAATAAATATTTGCTCTATGTCGCAGCATAGAACTATGAAGATTAAAGGAACTAAATTAACAACAGGAGTGAGACACGGCATCACAGGTCAGAGCTCTTCCCGCTCTGTGTTTTCATGACGGTTTTGGTCCCGCTGTGAAGCTGTTAACGTTTCATCACATCAAACTGCTTTTCATCCACTAAATGTGAACTTGTGTGATAAGTTTCAACTTACTTTGTAATTCACTTCGACTTTTCTGAGTTAGGTGTGTTGCGTTATTCAAAGGTCTGGAGCAGGCTCTGTCTGGAACAGATGTGCACAGTATTTTTGCAGGTTTATTGTACAAATAAGTGAAAATCACAAACTCACACGATGTCTGCCCATTTCACCCGAACAGACCCCGTGTAGAGGGCACTTCACACCTTTCTTCAGAAACTGGTCACACCCCTTGGCGTCATCATCTCCCCTCATAGGACAGCCTACTCTTACCCACGTGACCAGCCTCAGCCAATAATACTTCCATCCTTGATGTAAGCAATCGTGTTTTTTTTTTTTAAACAATCAGGTGTTGGGCTTGTCATTCCCTGATCTGTTACGGAAGCCGATCCGTAATGTAGCTCATTTGCGCGTAACTGAAACTCCTTCCTACTGGAAACAAAAGCCCAGAAACAAAGGTTCTGCATCATTTTAACATGCATGCAGAACATAGGTGAACACAAGTTTCAGTAAAATAACGAATATAATATATTCAGGTGTGACTTCGTTGCTCGTTCGTTGGTCCTCTCGTTAGCTTCGGCTGTTTCTTCTGCCTCCTCTCGTCGTCTCACGTCATGTTCTTTTTAACTTCATAGAACCTGCACATCGGGAGAAAAAGGCTTATTTTTGTGCTTGCTGACCGTCATAATTTACAGAGGCAACCTCAGGACCTGAGCCATTTGTCAACTCTTGCTTGTTTCATGGGTTTGTTTAGCTTGGTGTACCCATTAGCCCTGAGTGTACAGGGTGAACGGGAAAATAGTCAATGTTTTGCTGACTCTGATGTTGACCTGCGTTGTTTTTCAGGTAAAGAAAAGATGGCGAAGATGAAATCCAGACTGCAGAGAACGGACCAGAATCTTCCTCACACCTTCCCAGCTCTCTACGTTCAAGCTCCTGTGACTCTTCAAGCTTTCTTGGAAATATTATGGACCTTTCTTAAAACAAATATACAAACACGTACACATGCACACACACAGACATCCTAGAAGGGTTAAAACATCTTGTAGTCATCGATTGAAGCTCTCTGTATGTAGGTCTTACTCAGAAACATATTTTTCCTTTGTTTGTTGCTCTTTGCTTCTTTTGTGGAGCCATTTTTAAGGAAAAAAACTACAGGATGGACATTTTACAAACGTTTTAATCTGGTAATGATTGTTGCTTATTAAATCCCCTGGGAAAATGATTTTTATCGAGTTCTGACGTCTTCCTCCTTGAGTCTGCTCCTCACACTTTTACTTTCAGCTCCACACTGAACATGTCTTGTCAAGCTCCCAGGAGTTCACATATGAAGCAATAGAATGCAGCTCCAGTGCTGTAGAATTATATAGACTAGACAAATTGTATTTAATGTGAAAATGAAATGTGAATGCTTATTGCTGAAGTGAGTTGAAACCTGCTGAAAAGTTATCAGCGCTAAACAACGCAAGTTCAGTTTGAACAGCTGACATTTGCTGAAGCAGAAATAAACAAGTTTGCAGAAGAGCTGAGAGAAAGTTGAAATTATAAAGCAAAAAGGGATGAATTTGCAGAAAAGCATCTACTGTATTTAAAAAAAATAGCTGGAAAAATACTTGAATCCATCCATCCATCATCTTCCACTTGTTCAGAAGTCGGGTCTCAGGGCAGCAGCTTGAGCAGGGAGGCCCAGACACCTCTTTCCACATCGACCTCTTCCAGCTCTTCTGGGAGGACTCCAAGGTGTTCCCAGACCAACCGAGAGGTGTCCTGGGTCTTCCCCATAGTCTCCTCCCAGTCAGACATGCTGGAAGCACCTCCCTAGGAAGGCATCCAGGGAGCATCCTTACCAGATGCCTGAACCACCTCAACTGGCTCCTCTCGATGTGGAGGAGCAGCGGTTCCACTCAGTCTCTCCTGAATAAATGAACTTCTCACCAAATCTCTAAGGGAGAGTCCATCTGACCTGAAGAGGAAACTCATTTCAACCGCCTGTATCCATGATCTCATTCTTTCAGTCACTACCCAGAGCTCGTGACCATAGGTGAGGTTAGGAATGTAGACCGACCGGTAAACAGAGTTTTGCCTTACAACTCAGCTCTCTCTTCACCAAAATGGACCGGTACAGAGTCCGCAATACTGAAGATGCTGCACCTGTCTGTCACTGTCACACTCCATTCTTCCCTCACTCGTGAACAAAACCCTGAGATACTTGGAACTCCTCTATATCTCAGCCTTTATAACCTGAACCCCACACTCAGTGCTCTTTGAATTGAGAAAGCTCCTCGGATGAGGAGCGAAATGTCTTCTGTTACAAATAAAGTCCAGTTGTTTTTGTATTGAACGTTTTTTGAATTTATGCAGCATCTCCTTATATTCCTGTCTCCTCTCTTCAGTCCTCACTGTCATATTTCTTCTTGACTAACCCTTTTCTCCGAATAGCTTCCTGCACTTCACTATTCCCCACCAGGTTTCCTTATCATCCATTCTCTGTCCAGATGACACACGAAGTACCTTCCTGTCTCTCTAAACACTGTTGATGTAGTAGCCCAGTCATCTGGAAGATCTTTCTTACCACGTAGAGCCTTTAACAGCTCCTCTCTGAACTCCTCACAACACTCTTCCTTCCTCAGCTTCCACCATTTGGTCTTCTCTGATTTTATTTATTTTATTTGGTTAAAATAACAAAGTGTGCTGTTTAATTGCAAAAAAAAAGCACAGAAGAAACTTTAAACAGGAAACCAATATTCACTCAATTAAGCAGATTCAACAAAACCATTAAAAAAAACTATTAAAAACACATTCACTAGAAACTAAAAGATCATTAGAACATGGACTGATTAAGCCACTGCAACATAAACAATAATAAATTTTAAGCTCAAAGCATTCCCATCCCATCATGGTTGGTTCAGTGGGTTTGGTTCTCCAGATGTTGTATGTTTTATTTTTATTTTTCTGTCTGGTTTCATTATTCCTGTTATTTCATTTCCTGTGTTACTTTGAAAAGACATGTTCTCCTGTTCATGTTTTGCAGTTCTATTTCCTGTTTCACATCTGCATTCTGTTCCCTCATAGCTGTCCCTTGTTTGGTGGATCCATATACAGTATTCATGCTGGAGCCCTGTGTGCTGCCTGCAGTATTGTACTCTGTTTGCCTTTGGACCTTTGAGCTCCACTGGTTTAATTAATAAATACTTATCTGTAGCCTTCTCCCTTCACGCCTGAATTTGGGTCCTTCGACCACCACGACCAGATGTTTGTACATGTATAATGTTTAAAACTTGTTGAATTGCAACAAAATATTTCATGAAGACTGTCAAAAATATCAGAAAAGCACTCGGTAATTAAAAAAAAAAACAAAAAAAACACAGGAAATAAAAGAAATTGTGACAAATAAAGCTTTTTATCAAATATTTCATGAAATGTAAATGAGTCCTCGAGGCTCAGTGGGATTAACTTGCCTAAATAAAGGTTGAATGAATGAATGAAAATAAGATCCAAGTTAAACTATTTTTTTTCTTACTGAACTTTTAAAGAAAAAACATTCCTATGAAGCACAGAGAAAAAATAGAAATTACACATTTAAAATTGTTAAAATTTAGCTTTTTCCCCCCCAGTTCTGCAGGGTGTGAATCATATTTCTGAACAGCTGACATGTTCTTTTAATACAAATTTAGCTCATTAAATGACCAGACAAAGTCATCACACATACAGTATCCACTGTAGCTGAAACAATCCAGCGATAATAAAAAAATTCACATGGTGCTTCTCCAAGACTTTCTGAGACAGAAATAAGCGACTACATGTCCAAGTTTCCTTGATTTTATTAGTCAAATGTGCTGTGACATCACATGGATGTAATATAAGGCTCCTGATGCTTGTGCGTTTGAGGGAGGACCGATCATCCCCAAACAACCAACAAAGATCCCTCTGTCAGTCCTGAGAGATCCACTTGGCTGCAACGCCTTACTGGTAAGTATCAGTTGCCATTTATGATATGACATTAACGTTATGTCGGGAGCCGTGAGCGGTCATCAGCCAGGCCTGTGCTAGTTTTTGTATTATCACAACTGATACGAGGCAAAATAAGGACTGTATTCGAAAACTTTCTGGTTTGTGGAAAATGGGTGGTTCATTGACTTTGAATTCCTGTATGTCTGGGTATGCTGGGCCAGCTGAGCACATGGTGATCAAATGATCATCTCAGGGAGGTTGAGGCAAAATAATGAAACAGTTGTTGCAGAAGATTTGCCTCCAGGGAAGATGTTCTCCATAAGTTCAGCAAAGCTGGATGCAAATCATGATTCTAGCTTTTACCTGACACGAAGCAAACCAAATGAAATCTTGAACTTGCTTTACTGGTGTTGTCACATCTTTTTATGTGATCGTTTATCACATACTTTTTCTTCCTCTTGAGCTATCGGCTCTTCTGCACAGCCTCGCCTCCTTTGTGGTGCAGAAACATTTCCTCCCATTAAGCATATGTGTGGCTGGTGTGCAGCCATGACAGACAATCAGACAAGCACTCGTGTTGTCGCACAGACAGGCCGTGAGGAAGCAGAGGAGAAACAAAACTCATGGTTCAGATCATTGTGCATTGTGCCCTACTGTTTACTCTGCTTACTGCTGGAAAACTCGTTTAGCAATTAGACAATGTCATGGAAAAGTTTGTCTCCACAACACGATCCTGCAGGTTTGACCTCTTCCCTCCTGAGGTTTTTATGCATCTTCATCAGCCTTCTTCACAGTTTTACATCATTTGTACCAACAGCTCAGGGTAACGTTCCCTTACAGGTCACATGAAGTCATGGTAGAAAAATGATCACAAGAAACACATGACAGTAACTTGATGTAAAAAATGCTACATACTTTTTGATAAACTGCGAGACTTTGTGGAGTGTTATTGTTAGAGGAGAATCGTTCAGTCGATGAGAGAAAATGCAGAGATTCTGCTGGAACTAGTGTAAAATAAAGGATCAAAACATGAAGAGATATGGCATTGACGTCTTGTGACTGTGATATGATCTAAAGCTGAGCGAGTGTGCGCACTGTACGTGCACGAATAACAGACAGAGAGCTAACTGTAGCTGCTGAGGTCACAAGAAAGTGGATTTAACCACCACCTTGAAAGTAACTCTTGTGTGACGACCTGTTTGAAGCGTGTCACATGATCGCTTCCCAAAACCATAAAAACTGTGAGGTCTATCCTAGGTGTCTTTTTATTTTTGTCAATTTTACCCCCACAGTTTTAACTGGTTTGCAATGTTGAAGTAACCGCCCACAAAAAGTTTTTTGTTTTTTTTTTGGTCAATATTGTGACTTTTTCTCTGCAGAACATTATGGGACAGAACCAGGACAAAATGGAAGGGGACGAACAGATCCTCCATGAAGAGTTAGAGGACTCAAGGCCGTGCCGTGACTTTGAAAGCATGGACGGCTGTGCAGCTGATACCACAGAAGGGGAAGGTTCATTGGAAAAGGAAGTTCAGGAAGAGTCAGACGAGCAAGATTCTCTGCATCAGAAGCAAAGGCCCTGCAAAGAACCAACAAGTTCCACTGAGAGCTACAAACAATTGTGGGAGGTGAGACAAGGAGGGGCTGCAGAAAAGGAGGGCGGAGGCAGGACCACTTCACGTGGAACGGACAAGAATCACAAGAGCAGCCCAGGAATCGAGAGGCTGGAAAGAACACACAAGCCGTTTAATCAAATTAACGTAAACCCGAGAAAAGCTGAGGAGGAACTCCAGGCATCTTCAGAGATCAAGATGGAGTGTCAGGCTGAGGAAACCATCCCACCAAAAGAGGAAAACCAGGACTCTGTGATGCTGAGCAACACATATGGAGCCCAAACAGGAAGCGACTTGCTGCCTGTTCCAGTTCTGAGTGACGCTGAGGAGCAGGATATTAAGCTGAATGAAGTAACAGAAGGCTGCATGAGTGAGAGGAAGGAACCACGAGCTCAACCCCCACATCCTTTAAAAAACAGCCTGCAGAAGGAGTCTTTATTAGACATCAGTGCTGCCATTCAGCGTGGAGCTCCAAGAGAGAGAACGGAGACTAAAACTAAAGCAGAAACACTAAAAGATGACTCTGTTTGGAACGAGAAACCAAAACTCACAGACGCAGATGATCAGAGGGACTCAACAGAAACAAATGAAGTCATGGCCTCTGCATCAAACACGGCCTTGCTCGTTGAGCCCAGCTCCATTTTGGAGAAGCTACTAAAGCGAAACAAAACCGAGGCAACCTCGTCTTTATCTAAAATAAAAGAGGTTGACATTCAGGACACCTCAAATGTTGCAGGGGAGATGGTGGGCAGTAGACTTTCAGCAGCATCTAGTGATGATCAGTCTGGAAATGACATGAAGACGGTTTCATATACTCAAGTAAAAGAGAGAGATCCTGAAACTCTGGAACTGGAAATGAAAGAGACAGTCAGTGCTCAGAGTTTAACCTCAGATGTACTTTGTGTTCAGCCTGCCCATGTTATGTCTGGGAGCTCACTCACAAAATCCCATTCCTTGAGAGGCGGGAGCATCAAACCAGCAACGGTTTTCGTGAAAGTGAACGAGGAGATAAAAAGAAGTCCAAAACCTTCTCAGAGCGTGCCTTTAAACATCTCACAATCAGCTGCCTCACATGAGAGAACATCATCATGTGAGGTGAGTGGTGTGGCCGTCAAAGGATCTGCTCTCCGTTCCAAGTTTCATGCTGAGTTGCCGTCTGCAAACACCGTCAGGCAAACTGTAGAGCCGTCTCAGATTGTTCCTGCAGAGAAGTCTGACATGAAAAGCAGCACAACTGGCTCTGACAGTGTGGACCACGAATCAGGAAGCACGCAGGTGGTGAAGGAGGGCTGTGATGACACCTCTGTGCCAGCTGGGGATGCTGGTGCAGTTTTGTTTGCAGATGGGACTGTTCTCACACAGAAGAGCCACCAAGTGTCAGCCAGCATGAAGCAGGATCATCAAAATCAGGTGCTTTACTCAGAAAACACACCACCACATCATCCTGAGAGGAAGCCCTGCACGGAGAGCCATGACAGCGTCACAATGAGAGACAAATCCCAGAACGAGCACAAACCCAGGCCTGTTTCAGAACTCATAAAGGAGACGATTCAGCTGCACGAGAAGCTGCAGCACCACGAGCGGCCAAAACCGGCAGAGGTCAAGTGTGAGGAGCAGGGTCAGTCTGTGAAGGTGGCACAGATGAAGGCAGCGTTTGATTCGCCTCACAAAACCCATGACAGGACAATGGAGAGGAAACCTTCTGTGAGAAGAGGTAAGAAGGAAACAGCACTCTGTTTGGTGACATTAAAAACTCAGTGGTTTGTGATGTTAAAATTAGATAATGGTTTTATACCTCAGTGCATTCACTAAATTGTTTAAAGTGGTTTTCATTCAGCACAGAAGACATTTAGTAGAAAGTAATAGCTGATAAATTACCTTGTGTGACAGCAGTTATTGAAACCGATTGGATGATGAGCTGCAGCTGCTCCTGCTGTGAGGAGTCTTCCTGTGGACCTGCTGAATGCTGCCATCTTGTGGTGCTCTTGGGAACAACACAGAATTAAAATGTTGACATTTCAGTGTTAGTATCTCAGAGGGCTCAAAAACTGCAATACTGTACAGTATGTTATTTTTATGGTCAGTAGGGGCAGATTATTTTTATTTTATCCAAAAATAATGTAAAGTCACCATTTTTTTTCTTTCATGGCCACATACTGATGCATCATCCTGAGATAAAAATTTTGTATTTTCACAGCCAAATCAAGGTGAATCCAAATGCTTTAAAATGATTTAAGATTCATAAACTCTTCTCTGAGCAGCTCAACATGCACAAAAGTATTAGTTAACCTGACCCTTCCATGAAGACGTTCTTGTAGCAATTTAAATGGACCTTGATCAATAGTTGTTCAAGCTTTTTGTAAGTCTGTCAGTATTTTCTTAAACTTTGGCACTTTTTTCACTAATTCTCTTTCCAGCACCTGACAATTTTCACAATATTTTATCATTCTAAAGCACTTAATTCTGACTTCTTAAATTAGTCAGTCATAAATATCTCCTAAACTATGGGGATAAAAAGTGTTGTGCTGACACAAGACATCCTATCAAGAAAAAAAAAAAAAAAAAAAAAAAAAATTGGATCTTAGTCTTTTTTTGTTTCAAGCATACTGTCTGACTTTTAGTTGGATCCATACAAAATATTAAATGTTACACAGTTGAACGCATCAATTTTTTAATATGAGTTATGAAGTACTTGGCATATAACTGATGATCAGCTGAAGATGATTAATTGCTCAGGTCTGTTATTCTTTCTCTCTCGCTTTATTTTTTATCTATCTATTTATTTATTTATTTATTTTTTGCAATTTCAACTTCTGATCCTGTTCATCAGCTATAATATAATAGGCTTTGATGCCTGACCACTTTTTTGTGTGTGTGTGTGTCTAAGTACAAGTACTGGATAGAAAATTAGGACAAGGTAATCAAAGTCCAAAAAAAAAAAAAAGAAAAAGAAAAGATCTTTAGACTTAATTGATTAAGATCGCTTTAAGGATTTACAAAAACATACTTAGAAGCAAATTACAAGAACACTGGGAGTGGTTTAAAACTTTGGTATTGTACAGTAAATCCAATTAACTAGTTAATTAACTGGTAAACATAACTGTTCTAACTAAATTAATCATAGATGTGAATTATTTGGTCAAGAGAAAAGGAAGTAGGCCACCAATCAAAGATTTATTTTTTTAATTTATTTAACTGTTAACAATGCCAAAAAAGTACCAATTCTTACAATTGAAAGTTACAAAAAGTGATTCATAACACAGTGTAAATAAAACAAATAAAGAACAAGAAAGAAGAAGAAGAAGAAAAACATATGAGGAAATTGAAATCAGCCAAGAAACTAAGAAATTTGCCAGCATTTTTCTCATTTACATATTTTACAGATTTTGCATAGGACTTTAGCTCATTCTTCCAGTGGTTCACATTAGGTTTACATTTGGAAAAAACAACATTTATGAACAAAATGTTTAGCTAATATAATCAAATTATTGATGGCATATTCATTATTTCTTGTTAATTAACCCAAATTTGATTTCTTTTAAAGTGAGAGTCAGTAGCTGACTCCCTTTGGATTGGATCCACATTTTAAAATCAAGCCAAAATTGCTGAACTATTCAGCAATCAAAGAAAAGATGTTCCCACTTTGTCTCACATAAAAAAACACAATTCCCAGTGTCCATTTAAAATTTTGACTACAGAAATTCCTCAGCCACCAGGTATCTTCAGCAGGGAGTTTGAAGGAAAGAACTGTGATCTCAGAGCCCCTTTATCCATAACGCCATTCTGATTGGCTGCTAAACCCGTCTGTCAAAAAGAGAGAAGCCACTCATAGCTCGCGTGAACGTCATGAGGCGGGGCTTGCGGAAGAGAATGGGTGAGAGCAGAAAGTACATTGTGTCAGCGCAGCTGCAGCTCCGGTAGAGGGAGGAATAATTTGGGAAACGCGTTTGATTTCGTTTTGTCATTCATCTTTCAGGAATACTGTACTTTTATTTTCCACCGTGAAGGTAGGTCACAAGTTATATCGATTACACAATTGGCTATGTGCGGTTTTTTTTTAGCTAACCATTTCATTCACTCATCTAACCGCAGCAGTCCAGACAGGAAAGTGCACGCGCTAGCTAAAATGAATCAGGATACCTTAACGTGAATTGTTTCTTTAGCTAGCGTTAGCTAACTGACAGCGGCAGGAAGTTTCTTATCTCAGAGCCAAAGGAATTGCAGTTTTCAAGTCAACCTTGTTGTTTTTTTAAATATAAGGAGGTAAAATGTGTTGTTGTTGGGGGTTATTGAACTGGGTGGGGTAGCTATAACCGTAGTGCGGCAGGAAAACTTATCTCCGACAGATCCACGCACACAGACGGAGGTGCAGTCAGCACAAACCGCGCCCTGGCCCCTGGCATTCTCCCCGAACTGAACAATAGCGTTCATACGCAGAAATGTCTTATGAACTTTCTCGTTTTTCACATACCGTTTGAATGAAGTTGAAAAATTTCCACCCAGAAGCGTGGTTCTGATGTGACCCACTAACACAGACACAGTCAGTTGTGTGGAAGCAAGGGGCTCCTAGCAGTCAACCTTTTCATGAAGCACATCTCCAGCTGCATGAGTGTCTTCAGGCTCTGCTCACTGCAGTTATAACACGTGGAGGACTGCTGGTAGAAAACCACTCTAAATCAGTTAGTTATGCTAATTGACTAGAGACATGTTTTAATGAATTTTTGATACACTCAGAGTCCATTTATTACTGTGTAATAGCTGCTCTTTATGGCCAAAAACATCCCAGAAGTTTGGTTTAATCATGCTCAAACTTGAGATGGGTTTCATAATTTCCTCCTTGTGTCACCCTGCATCTCATTTGTCTAATTATTTTAAACAAGACAGACGTTATATACATGAATATTTGTTATAAGGACTTTTTGACTTCATGATGCAGCACATTAAGTGTGCACAATATATTTATTAAGCATTATAGAACAAAATCACAATTCTTAAACATTGAAAGAGGAACAAAAAAGTGAGTAGGTTTGTTTTTGCATGACTTTTTTTTCATTGACCAGTCTGTTCTTAAGCAGCTGTAAATAAATAGTAACAATAACATAATTGTAAATTGACCCACAGCTCTGTATTTTTGACCAGTGACTCAGTTTAAACTCCCTCCCATCAAAGTGGATGAAGGCCCACTTTGCTCTCTGTGTAATCCCTCAGATCTCGTGGTTTTGCTTGGTAATGACAATGAGATATTTTGAATTGTAATTACTGGTTAGCGAGCCAAGAAAACATACATTTATTGCCTCTGTGGCAAAGTAGGTTACCCTACCCTCATGAGGTTTGCCTGTGTGACTCTTGCTGGGGGTCTCAAGAGAGGTGAAGGTTGAAAGTCAACCTGGGGTCAACGGTAGTACAGCTGTGTTTGGATTTGTTAGTCTTCGCAGACACTTCAACCTCTGCTTGATGAGCAGCAATACAAGGCCTTTAGGAGTGTTTTGCCTGCCTTCTTATGGCTTTGCGGATTGAGGAAGTGGGTCAGGAAGAAGCGGGGGGAAACATAAAATGTAAGTGGGGGTAGCACAGCAACAAGGGCCTCTTCGTGTGGGCTGTGGTCGACTTGAGTGCATTTTTTTTTTTTCAAAGATTCAAAATCAAATGACATTAAAATGGTGTCCCAACATATTACATTTATGTCATACATGAAAATTGAATGCACAGATTATCTAAGAATGTTCAAAATTCTACTCATCTTGTACATTTTTATAAAATTTAGAAATGTCTGCTCTGCTGGAGTAATTACTTTCTATGCATGAAAAATTGCATTTTTAATTGCATTTTTAAAACATCCAAAATGCCATACCTTAGTTTGTGTTTTCCCGTTAAACTTTCTGCTGTTTAGCTTAATGCATGACAACTAGAAAGTCAAATTTTTATGTACAGTTGTGCTTTCTATACAAGTTTGTACCCAACGTTTAACCTGTTTAGTATTTTTGTATTTTTAAAACTGCCTGTTACCCGATACCTGTATTAATCTTTATTGTGAATTGTTTCCACAAACAACTACCGGTATATGGTAGTTGTTTTTAGCCCATAGGTCACTCTTGTATAAAATATAGTGTGCATGAATTTGTTTTTGTGTTGGCCAAAGCCACAACACAGTTGAAGTTCAATTCTCTTGCACTTGTTGGAGGAGTAAAATAAAGCGTAACAAGTCCACAATGACCAGTACTATTTATCTATTCTTGGTCTTTTCCACAAAGCTGACATCTGTTGAAATGTTGTTTTGTGTGTAACATTGGGGGAGGGAGAAGTAGCTGATCAGGAAGCGGCGACGACTGCTTTGTCCTCCTAAAGTGTGCACATGTGTGTAAGCAAGGAGCTGACCTACGTGACATTTGTTAAAGATGGAACTTGATACACACATGCACTAATAACAAGAACTTTAGCTGTTTTTATTAATATAATATTACTTTGAAGTGTTTCCTGTTAAACCTATGCTTAAGGATACAGAGTTTAAGGTTTAATTTTCTGTCTAGCAGAACTGAGAGAGACTGAAAGAGGATCTAATCTAGAGTGCTGCCTTGAACACTGTCAGTTTCACCTTAAAACTTGTCTGATAAAGTTACATATCTTATCTGACACATTTTTATTTTCCTGTTTTGGAATGAGGAAGTTGGAATCTGAACTCTTAGCGCTTGTGAATATGAGACATGCTGGCAGCCTATCCAGTGTGTAACTGGCTTGTCGCTGGTTGACAGCTGGGATGGGCTCCAACATACACATGTCTGAACAGAATAAGACGAGAAGCTTTCGGATGAATTAATTAAATCTGGTAATTATCAAATTTGGGTTTTATATCACCTGGTCGTTTGGAATAGAGTAAATGAGATACAATAGCACCTTATTTCATTGTTGAATATTCAGTGAAATGTACCGGTAGCTGAAATAAAATCTCAGTAGTGGCCTTGACTGATTTTTCAAATTATCTAGATGACAAAAGGCAAAGGGCCGCCACTTCATGATTATTGCTATGACAGTGTCACGTAACCTATCAGGACAGTTGCAGCAGCCACATTCCTCCATGGAAACCATATCTGCAGTGAAGGACAGAAATGAATGAAAATTTTAGAACTAAAAAAAAGAAACTTAAATAACCTGTACCAGCTTTGTTTTATTTTTCTCACTAAAGCTTGTATGTTTGACACTGACTTTGCCTCTGTCCTGCTCCGCATTTCATTGTAAATGTCTCCAAATTAAAACGATGAATTGTGGGTGAATCTCACAAATGGGCAAAAAAAATTTAAAATAAATAAAATGCCTGTAATTTTGTAATTTATTTCTACTGAAGCACCCACATTATTCAGTCATGTTTGAATATTGTCATTTTAAAGTTTATATTGGGGATGCACGATATTGGATTTTTGGCCGATACCTGATATGTTAAAACTTATTTGGACGATAACCAATGCCGATACCAATATTTTACAGGTGGTCCTCGACCTACGACTCCCCCGACCTACGGCGCTCCGGACTTACGAACGGCACCCGATGACGTCATCCAGCAGCATACGGCACTAT
>JARVGS010001792.1:19137178-19149592 GCA_031762315.1 Hypsolebias antenori | reverse complement strand
TACTGCACCCCTAGCGGCCGAAAGTGGTACTACACCATTTTTGGCCAAAATGAAAAACGGTCATATCTGAGCCAAAATGGGTCTAAAAATATGGGAAAAAATCCATAAATATGTCGCTTCGCGCTATAAGTCGCAGGGCATACAAATCTGGAAAAAAGGTGCGACTTATACACCGGAAAATACGGTACGTCATATGTATTTATGTACGTTCCGACTTAACGTCAAATTCAGTTTACGATGCCGCGTGAGAACAGATCTATGTCGTAAGTCGAGGACTACCTGTATATTATTTTTATTTATTTATTTATTTTCCCGCAGTGACTATCCCAGTCAGGGATTTATGAGTCTAACAGCTTCAGGGTAGAAGCTGTTCCTCAGTCAAGTGGTTCTACATTTAATGCTCTGCAACCTTCTGCCTGAGTAGAGCGGGGCAACAAGTGTGTGTGCTGGGTGAGTGGGGTCCTTCATGATACAAGTGGCTCTTTTCCTGCATCTGGAGGTGTACATGTTGGTGACAGTGGGGAGGATGACTCCAACAGACTTCTGTGCAGCCTTCACCACTCTCTTCAGAGCTTTCTCCTCTGCAGCTGTGCAGCCTCCATGCCACACGTTGATGCTGGCATACTCAGCTTCTCACTCTTCCTCGCAAAAGTGTTCAAATTCTGTCAGCATTAACTGGCATCTTTTGTGGACAACTTTTCTTTAAGTAACCAAACATCCAATTTAGGTTTAGACCCAGGTGAGGCTATAACAGTTTTTTTTTTCTGGTTAAGCTATTCCTTTGTTTGCTTTGATGTAAGCCTAATGCTTGAATGTATGCTTTTTAGAATTCCAGCAGACACTTGAATGTTTGTATCAAATCAAATACAGTATGTATTTGAAACTGATCATAATTCCATTCATTCCGAATAAAAACAAAGTTTCAGCTGAAATTACTTCAAAGCATGATCCTGCCACTACCATGTTTAAATGTGAGTATGCTGTTCAGTTTGGTGATTTACAGTCTTGTCCCTGCCCCAAACACATATTTTGGAATAGTGGTAATTATCAGAGCTCTCTTGTAAATGAATCCCAGAGGCTCAATGGGATTAACCTGTATGAATAAAGGTTGAATGGGTGAAAGGCTTAATTAAAGTTGTTGCTGATGTTGTTTGTACCTAATTTAAACTCTCTCTAAAGTTCAAGTTTAAGTCAAGTTTATTGTCATTCTCATCACATGTGGTACATGAGGTGGAACAAAATTATGTACTCAGGATCCCAGTCTCAAACACTCCCTTTGACTTGCTTTTAGATTTTATCCCCATTTTTCTATCACTTTTTATTTTGTGGGTCAGGTTTCTGCCTGGGATTGTGTATTTATTCAAGAGAAAAGCAGTAGCCATCCAGCCAATCACGGGTCCAGTCAGCAAACAAAGCTGATAACACGCCACATACTCAGTCATGTGGACAATACACTGGCTTGCACTCAGCAAATGGTTTTAAAATGAACCGCAACCATTACTTGACAAACCCCACACAAAACCAGCACTATTTGTTTCCCCAAAAAGCAGAAACAAGTCCCTAAAAACTCACATGATAAACCCACACAATAGGAAATTTAGAAGGATGGGGGCACAAACGCACACTCATTCAGGTAAAATAGATGAGAACAGAAAACGAGGGCAAAGAAAAACAAGTAGAGAGGAAAGAACATTGACACAAAGCACGTTATTGCATGGCTCATTGACTCTGCAAAGCCTCAAGATAGTAATAAAAGTACTACATTCACTATCAAATCCATTGAATTTGAGCAAATATAAAATGTATGTATTTTTTGTACATAAATGTACTGGTATGTATGTTTTGGGTTATGAAAATACAATATTTATCAGTAATGATGTTGCTTAGTTCATGAACAGAGTTATCTTTAAGGAGCTGAGACAAAAGCACTTCAATTAAATATTGATCCTGAGTGTCTACAGCCATTGATGCAAAACTGTGGGATATTTTTTAAAGAAAGTTTCTCATCCAACACAAACTAAAAAAAGTCTGTGTTTACTTCTGGAATCAGCTTAAGCCAACCTGATGATCAATATGTCAAAGAAATTATTCCCTTAAGCACGGTTTGAGTTGTTAATCTTCCACTTGAAAAACATATTTAAATTATGCACAAGCTTCACAACAGTACTGTAAATCCAAAGTAAACAGCCTGGGGATCTGTGGATAGCTTCTTGCAAGAACTCTGAAATCTGAGTGCTTCCTTATCCTTTTCAACATATCTGAGAAAAAGAGGAAAACTCAGCCAGAAATTAGCATATTTACATCTGCTAAATTTAAACTATTGTGATTAACTTAAAATGTCAGGACAATGAATTAGTGACCGTTAAAATCCATATTTATATTAATATTTTTTTTAGCCTTTTATTTTATTAGGGTTTTCTGTGATTCTTGAACATATTAGTTTCCTGTGTTTCAGTTTCCCTATTTTTCCCTCTGTAGTTATGTTCCTGCATGTCTCACTCACCTGTTCCTAGTTGTTTCCTCTCCAGGTGTTTACTATTATGTTTTATTAGTGTTCCTATATATTTTGTGTTCCTTAGGTTTTCCGCTCTTCACAGCTAGCCATATTTCCTTTTCCTTCCTTGTGTGTTTCCCTGAGTTTCTACATACAGTAACCCCTCACTTATCGTGGGGGTTGCAGTCCAGACACCCTTGCGATAGTTGAAAATATGCAAATTAGGAACGGTATATTTATTTTAGTATTTATTTATAAGGTTTGATAAACCCTACCCACACTCTTGCAATGTTTTTAATGTTCCAAACGTTCTAAAAGAGCACAGTGAAAGAGAGCAGACAGCATGATGCTACGGTTACTGAGCCAATCAGTGCCTGGGGGTGGGCTGGCCATCGGGAGCACCGAGACATTTCTTGATTTGGGAAATGTCCTGGCTCGGTTTGGGTCGGCTCAGGTTAAGGCTTGGTTTGGGTCGCGCTTTATTTTAAATTAACAATCCATGCCGTTCATGCTGGTATCTCCCTCACTGAAGCTCCCACAGCAGCGATGGAGAAAGACGGACACCACCCCACCCCCTCCTTTCTCTTTCTGAGGCTGTCTGTCACAGGTTGCATGCCCACCTGTTGTTTCTCTGCTCTGCTGTGACAGACATCCTCAGAAAGAGAAAGGAGGGGGACCCTTGGCGATCACAGAGTGGGCCAGGCCACCAGGAAGCAATTTGTACAATCTTAAGTTGAAAACACGCAAAAGAGTGAGTCCGCAAAAGTCTAACCGCAAAGTATTGAGGGACTACTGTATTTACTGTATTTGTGAATAAATCAGCTACCACTACAGTCTTTTATTTTTATTCATAGACTGTTTTTTTAATCCTGAAATTTATTTGAGTTTCTGTCTGCCACTTGGGTTCTGAAATTCTACTGAACACATTTCAGTAACACTGGAACTAGACAAAAATATGAACAAAACTTAAGTCACCAAATACTGTCACTGAAAATTCTCAGTCTATCAGGTCATGACTGTCCTTAATGTAGGAAGTCCAGTTCTTTTTTTAAACAAGCACTTTAATCAAAACAAAATGCTACAATCCAGGGTTTCAGTAAGGAAGATGTTAAAGTGAAGGTAAGCAAGGAAACTGAGAACCCCTACATTTGACTTGTTCGTTCCGCTCCCATCTGTCTGGGAGGATTCAGAAGCCATGTGCAAATGTTATGGCACGTAATGATGACAAGTACTAAATATACTGTATTAGAGGTGACTTTTATAAACTAACTGATTACATAAAGCATTATGGGATTATTGGATGTAAGAATAAACAGCCATAACACCATGCAGCCCAGCTACAATTGAAACACTATTTTTCATCCCTGGCTGCCAAAAAACAATAGCAGAGAATATTGTAATTTAACTAAACTTAATTTAAGATGGTTGAAACTGGTGTAACTGGGAGCTTGAGTACATAATTTCCTTCGACCTCATGTTCCACATGTGATGTGAATGACAATAAAGAAACTTGAACTTGAACTTGAAACAACCGGATTAACTTTAAAGAAGCATAAATGGGTGTGACTCGGTCATTTTTAAAGATATTAAGCTAAAATTAGGTGCATTCGTACCATAAATGAGTTTGATCACCAACAAATTCTTGAAGCAACAACAGATGGCACAGGAACTTTGATTACAATTTTATTGCAAACTATTTGGAGTCAAGTCTGTTGGCAAAATATCTTGTGAACCATAAAATGGATTTTAACGAAAGGCTGGACGATAAGGACCAAAATTAATATCTCAATATTTTTTTGATAAATCACGATATATGATAGATATTTCAATATATTTTTATTTCCATAAAGTAATAACAAAAATATATTTCTGAGTCAAAGCTTTGTCCCAGTTGTCACACAGCAACATTTATTAACAAACTGCTATAACTACAAAATAAATGTCTAAAAAATAAACTGTACATACATTAGTTTATTTTTTAGACATTTATTTACATATATTAAATAATCCTCTTCAGCTGAGGGCAGCTGTGGCTGAGAGGTTAGAGCAGTCTCCTCCAATGGGAGAGCTGGAGGGTTCGATTCCACCAGCAGTCACATGCTGAAGTGTCCCTGAGCAAGACATTGAACCCCTCATTGCCTCTGAAGTGTGTCCCATACATGTATGAATGTGATAAAACACTGCTTATTCTCTGTACAGATCTAGTAGAGTGTTGTATGAATGGATAAATGAGTGCACAGATTGTCTTGTAAAGAGCTTTGAGTGTCTTGATAAGATAGAAAGGTTCTATTTATGTACAGTCCATTCAGCTGCGCCGTCTACATGTTGGTAAGCATGTGTGAAACTGCAGGTCCGACAGACCTCAGCCTCCTTCCCTGAAAATAAAAACATGGGTCAGAACTCATTTAGCAGTTTATCATATCGCTAAGACATGGTCCTCAGCTGTGGAACAAGACAGCTAAAGCGTTAGCCGTCTTGTTAGCCGCTAAGGAGCCGCTTAGGACTGTGTCTTAGCGATATGATAAACTGCTGCTTTATTAATGTTGCCACCTCTCTGTGCCTCCCAAAAGGCACAGCAGGGCTAACTGAGTTCTGACCCATGTTTTTTTTAGGGAAGGAGGCTGTGGTCTGTCGGACCTGCAGCCTCACACACGCTCATATTCCACTCCTCCGTTTTAAATGGTGAAAACGATTCGTGGTTCAGACCTTTCATCAGGATTTGTTTTCAGCATTGTCTACAGAAATCATCTTTCTGCCCCTCATCTGACAATTTAAATCTAAACCATCTCCGAAAGAACAGCCATTGTTTTTCCATTTTGTTCAGCAGCTAAGCTGCTCTTCAAATTAGCTTTCATGTGTTCTTGTGCTAAACGTCTCCTCTCCCGCCCGCCCACTTCCTGGAGAAGCAGGAAGGAGGGGAACGCAGCTGAGGGTTGTGCACTTGTGTTCAAGGAGGGGGGCATGTGGGAGAAAGACAGCATGAGTATTTCCAAGTATAAATCTATATCGTTTTATATTGATACATTTTCAACTTATATCGCAAAAAACATATCAATATTTGTAAAATATTGATATATTACCCAGCTCTACCTGATACCTTCCAACAGAAGGTATGAGATGCTTAATGAGGTACAGAAGTTTGCTGTAGCCGTCTCTTTATGTGTGTCTCTGCAGGGTCTGGCATATGTGGAGTTTGCAGATGAAACTCAGGCGTCTCAGGCAGTGCTGAAAATGGATGGCACTGAAGTGGAAGGCAACAAAATCTCTGTTGCTATAAGTAACCCACCACGTAGAAACCTGATGGATAAGGCTGGTTCCAGCAGGCCCATGGCAGACTTGATGCCTCGCCAGGTTTATGGAGCGTAAGTTTACTGTCATTACTTCTGTACTAATAAGTTTTATTACAACAGTAATAAAATTCTTATTTTCCCCTCATTTTCTTTCCCCAGGAGAGGAAAAGGTCGTACTCAGCTGTCTTTGCTTCCTCGTTCCCTGCACCGTCAAACGCCGACCGCAGGCAAAGTCGAGAACGGGACCGCAGCTGAGCAAGCGTCGGCGTCAGTCAACACGGCAGAGCACGCAGCTGGAGATTCGAGGTCTCTGTCGAATTCAGACTTTGCCAAGATGCTTCTCAACAAGTGAGATGAGCTGGAGAAATACAACCGCCTTTCCCACTGAAAGCCATCCTGTGTCCTTACAAACTAGTGTTGATGATTTTTCTGTAATTGTTTACCTGATAAAACCCTTTAACCTCAGCCAGATTATTATTCTTCGTTCTGCAAGATTGCCTTAACTGTCATCCTCCTGCCCTCCATCACACACCCAGTGTGACAGGTTGTTGAATGCGGCTGCCAAGTTATTTTATAAAAAGTGTATCATATTTGTATGTAAATATACTGTATTGAAAGTTGTTGCTCTTATGTTTGATTTTGTTTTGTGCTGTTAAAGGGATTCGACAGACGATTATGCGAGAGTATATTTTTAAGATTTCAAAGCAGCTAAACTTGTGAATGTTAAAAAAAAAAAAGTACTGGTATATGCAAAAGCTCTGATGTGGTGTATTATAGTTGCTATGTGTACATAATGTGGATGTGCTGCAGTGATGAAAACATGTTCTCTGGCTGTTTTAACGGAATTAAGGGTTTTTTGTTGTGTACGTTAGAGATCTGAGCAAGAACCATGAGGTCTGTTTGACAAATAAATCTTTTTAGTTTGATAGAATACAAAAAGTATCATCCGCTATAAATCACCATTGTGTTGCTGGAGTACAGAATCATCAGAGTACTTATTGGTCAACTTTTTTTGTACAAGAGCTGCCAACATTTTTTTACTTCTCATGCTAAACAGTTCCAAGAATATTATCACTTATCTTTGAGTCATTTAACTTAATGATTGTATTCAGGAACAAAACATCCTGAATCAAATCTGTTACGTTTCAGATGTCGGCTTGTTTCCCGTTTCTGTCTCAGACCAGATGAACCAGATTTCACACTGAAATTCACAGGTTACATATGAAGACCATAGTAATGCTAATTAGCTTTTTTCTGCTTTTTCTGTAGTTTATACTCGCTTACTGTCCAGTTTGTCCAATGGTGTAGATACCCAACTAAGTGAATCATTTTTTTTTTATTTTAATTCATGTCAATTGAATTATTTCAAGCATCCATAAACTGGAGATGTTTGAGTTTAGATTTTTTTTTTCATAAAGCCCTTTAAGCAAACATAAATTTGCAAGAAAATAAAAAGTTAACCTAAAATTTTTTGGGGACCTGGTTGTTTTCAGATGATTTCACCTTTCTGAATAAACAAGGGATTATGCCCCCCCCCCCCCCAATAAATTTTTTTTTTTTTCAGAAAAATGATACTAAATGTGTGTAGCTCCTGCTTTACATGAAAGAGTGTAGGTACCACCCTCCATGTCAAGGGATGACATTTAGTTTTGCACATAATGTTCAGTAAAGATTTTAAAAAGTTGACTAGTTTATAATTTAAAGGATCAGAACAGAGTTGTGTTGCTCCCAGTGCCCTGATCGAAAACAAATCTGTTAAGTCTGTAGAAGTCATTTTCTCTTTTATACCTTGTGCCAGCAAGTTGGTGAGTGTTAACATAAAATTTCTTAAGTAGTTAATTTTGAGAAGTTGGTAAAAAAAAATAAAGACTTTCAGCATTTGTTTAGCTGTTTTTATGTCCCATCTTCTGCCATTGTGATTTGAGTTCTTATTGCCCCCTCTTGTTTTAATAAAGTCTTGTGAATTGTATGGCTTTGTGCGTGTTCACGTAGACTTCAGTTTAACGACACAAAGTTAAACCGCTTTTATTTTAAAATAAATACAAAGTGCGTTACAGTGGATTTATCCTAAAGCGAGGTAACACAAACACTTCAGTGGAACTTATGAAGGTCATCCAAAGTCAAACATGTTCATGCTTTTTTCATGTCAGTAGTCAAAGAATATTTAACATTTCCTTAGAAAATAAGCTAAAAGAAATAAAGATTTTCTTTAAATCGCAAAAAAAAAAAAAAAAATTCAGTTCAGCAACAGATTTTTTGATTTCAGCAAATGAAGAAATCAAACTGACATCTGTGACTGATCTGACCACACAAGGTGATTCTACACTTTTTGGGGATTTGCTGTTAAAAATATATGAAATATAATAAGACAGAACATTGCATGTCTCATGTTCCAGTCCTAACCACAGTTTACTTGTGGACTGGGATGGTCTGTCTGCAGCTGGGACAGGCCTGGTCCTGGTCAGCTCCTGGCAGTCCCACAGCATGCTCTGTGGTAGAAATCAACAAAGTGTCCAAAGTTATTTCTGTACATTTGGCTATGAAGCGGATGAAGGGTCGAACGTCCCCCTCGTTGGCTGTGTCCAGAGCGGTGTAATATTCAGCACGTTGCTCTTTGCGTATGGTAATCGGCGGGTAGCTCGCCTGCATGAGCACCAGGTTCATGAGCAGCCGCGATGTCCGTCCGTTGCCATCGACAAACGGGTGCACGTACACCAGTTTGTAGTGGGCGAGAGCTGCGTACTCCACCGGGTGCAGCTGCAGGGCTTCCTCCGAATTGAGCCACTGAACGAGCTCCTGCATGTGCCGCTGCAGGTCCTTTGGGTGAGGCGGGATGTGGTGGCCCACAAACACCTGGCTGGTGCGTAGTCTTCCTCCCTCTACAGGGTCCACGTAGCCGAGCACCCGTCTGTGAATCTCCAGGATGTCGTTGACGGTGATGTCTCCTGATCTAGACAACAGAGTGGTGTTGATGTACTTCATGGCTGCATCCACACCGATGGCCTCGTTCTGCTCCTGGAGGCTCTTTCCAGGGACGGCGTAACGTGTTTCAATGATGTGACGGATCTCAGACAGAGTGAGCGTACTGCCCTCGATGGCTACTGTGTGGTAAATGTGGTGGTAGTACGTCTCCTCCATCACCCGACGGAGAGCCGAGTTCCCTTTAGGGATAGACATCAATCTGCGCACTTTACTGTCAATCAAGCTGAAGTAGCGCTGGTCAATCTCCTCCACCAGGGGGAGAGTTCGGTCCCGACTGATCAGAGCTCGCTCGTTGCATGGCGAGATGGTCAAGGCTTTTGTGTAGAGGTGGTCCGCCTGAACTACATCCTTCTCCTCCTCCAGAATGGTCCCCAGCTCCGTCAGAGCATCCACAAAGTCTGGGTTCATACTAAGAGCATGAACCAACAGCTTGTGAGCTTTCTCCCTCTTCCCAATCTTTTTCATCTCCAGAGCCTGCTGCAGGGCGGCTTTGGCCTCCAGCTCCATCTCTGCATTCAGACCAAAGACAGACCGGTCAACAGAACAGGACCAACAGGTCTATGGAACAGTACAAATCAATGCAAGGTGGCGAGCATGATCTATAAAATGTCCCAATAGTTTGTATAAAACATTCAACATTAAAGATCAGTCCAGGTTCCTACACATACACCATGACCATGTCCATATATAATGAAAGAGAAAAGTGATCATGTTTGGGAAATTTAACTAAAAGTTCAGGTTTCTATTGTTTTGAAAAAAGAAAACAGCATGAAGTCTGCAAACATATTCACAAACTGTACTCCTTCATTCTCAAAAAGACCTAGAAGGATTAAAAACAAATCCCATAGTTTGTCCCACATTTTCAGCAACCATTTGGTAAGGTTTTACACTAAATGCAATAATTAAAGGCTCGTCTTTTAAGTAAAAGATCAATATCATATCCCAAAAATAATGTGAAATTCACCATTTACAGAAGAATCAAAACATAAAGATGTGAAACGCGTGAACTTCTTTTCAGAAAGGTATTGAACTGTCCCAAATCTAAAAGCTGAAAAACTGTTTTTAACCTTCTCATATTCTTCCTCAAGAAAACTAAATTTCAACTCAAGCTGGCCCCATTCTCCACAACCAATATATAATGATTAAAATACAAAGCTGTCAATGTTGGCCACGTTTATTTAGAACTCTAAATGAGCTAAACCCAAATCATTCTTCATTCTGTTATGTTTAATGAGTGTCCTGTTCGTACCTTGGGTGGGTTTGGACTTCTGGGGCAGCACATCCAGGGCAGTGAAGGGGACAGTGAGGCTGGTGGACTGCACAGCTGGAGGCGGCTGGGAGTTCCCCCACAGCTGGCAGCTGAGCTGAGAGATGCCCTTCAGGGAGGCACAGCACCGGTTCTCCACCCCGATGAGAGGCAGCAGGAGGGCCACCAGAGAACCGAGAGCTATGCACAGCAGCGGGCCCCATCCTCCGAGGACACGGCGTCCGCTGATGAAGCGCCACTCCATCACAGCAGCCATGATGATCCCGGGTTAAAACCTCCATCATTCGGGGACAACAGACCCCATCTATTTCCACACCTGCTTGAAGAGCCGAAGGGCTGAGAGGAGGGAAAACACGGTGAACATGATAACACTGCCGGGCTGAAGTTAACCCAGTTACCTTGAACACTTGAAAGTTTACAGACTAGTTCAATAAAACCTTCTATCACTTTCAATTGAAACCCCCATAAACACGGTCGAGTTAAAACTTCCAACAGATGGTATTTTTTCCTCTGCGTCGGCACCGATGTGTACAAAAACATACACCTCGTTCACTTCCTGTTGAAAAGTGAATATTCTGGTTTCCTATTGGTCGCAGCTCTGATGAAGAGCAGCTCCTATTGGCTGAAAATACAGCAAAACACATCCTGGTTCGTAGCCGTCTCTGATTGGTTGAAAGTGGAACACTAATCCCTCTGTAATGTCTGACAGGCAGAGTTTAGGCGACAACGAGTAGGTCCACAACTAAACAAATAGGTTAGGAACTGATCAGTTAATTGTAACGGGTAACTTTGCTATAAAATTTTCTAAAGCAAAGCATCAATATGGCTATCTTAATCAGTGTCTACAAAAATAGTGGTAAAACCTTGCAAAAATAATCAAAAAGAGAGAGAAGAGCTTTGTTATTTAGTTTTTTTTTTTTTCATTCAACCTTTATTTAGGCAGGTTAAACCCATTGAGCCTCGAGCCATTTACAAGAGAGACCTGGCTATAAACTAAGGATGATGACAACAGCGACAGTAGACTTTCCTTGGACAATCAACAACAGACAATCATAAGAGAGGCATACAGATTTTTTAAACAAGTTAAAACAAAGATGTCAACAGGATAAATGTTGTCCTCAGTGACTCCAGTAATGGCCAAAATCAAGAGTTAGCACTTATGATGACAGGAGCAACTCAGCCAAATCTAAAACCAAGAACATAAACCTTTAGTTGACAATTAATTTTAAAACACATCTCTAGTTTCACCTGATTGTTCTCTGCTTTGTGTATAACCATTTTATTGTTATCTGTCTTAATGTTAATTGGTATTTAAACATATTTTTTATTGCCATTACACTTTTAAAATGTTTGGATCATAAAAACAATATTTCTAGTTCAAATAGTGAAACAGTTCAAGTCCAAGTTAGGATATGTGCAGAAATGGCTATTTAAAATGTACAAATCCTAATTGGATTACTTGGTTTTATGTGCTTCAAATGTTAAATACTACATTAAAGCTCAGAGTGAGGTAAACTCTGGGACTAGAAATGGGTAAACATTACTTTAACTTGACAGGGTTAAACATTATGTCAATAGGGCCTCAAAAGGAGCTTCAGTCCGAGGGTCCATGCACTTTTTAATTTTGCTCTGGTCGAGGAAAGCACATGTCAAATTACTGGACTAGATTGTGCAAAGTTTTAGTAGCTTAATACTTTTTCTGTGTTATTTAAACCATGCTTTATTCGTTTTTTAACTTCATTATTATTAATTTTATGTCTATAGTTGATATTAAATCATTCAGTTTATAAAATGGTTTCAGTTTATGTTTTGTTTGGTTTAATTTAATCAGTAAAAAGAGAAAAGCCAAGGTTTAAGTTGTCCTCTTTCTGCCAAACACCAGGGAGCAGTGTTGTTCCTTTGTAAAGAAACAATCAGCACTTCTTTCAACTGAGCTCATCCCATGTAGTTTTTGAACACATTCAGAAATGTGGGTCCTCTCTCTGGCAGGTTAAGATCTGTGTTGATTATGAAACCCCTGCGCTATAACGTATATTTATAGCAGTATAATCACCACCAGCTGTGAACAGCAGGAGGTGATCAGCATTGATTCCTGGATTTGTGCCAAAGCCAACTTGGAAACACACAGATGGAGTGGCAGGAGATCAGTTCTAAAGAGCTATTATTCATGCACAGCCTGTAACTCTGCAAAAATACACCACAGGGGAAGCTATGAATGAACGGTTCTGTCGTTGATTTGGTGAGCAGTTAGTAGAGACATCCAGCATGTCTCTCAGTTTTGGCTCTGTACTCACATGGACACTTATGTCTTCTCTGTTGTGACCTACAGCAATTTCACCTTGGAGGACAAGAAACGTGCCTGTTAGAATACGTTTGCATAT
>JARVGS010001792.1:19111370-19131290 GCA_031762315.1 Hypsolebias antenori | reverse complement strand
CATACCTCCACCTCTCCAAGTTCACTTCCACCTGTTCCCTGTTCTCACCACAGATCACAATGTCATCTGCAAACATCGTAGTCCAAATAAATAAATAAAATAATTGATTAAACTCAAAGCAAAAAGCTGGGGAGGCAGCAAAAAAACTTGCAGGCGAATACTGAGCTGAACAGACCAACAGGCGAGCTGGTACAAGACAGAACGTGAACATCAGAATAAACTGAATCAGACGGATGGAGACAGACAGGCCAGAGGAGGACCAAGATCTGTGATAACACAACACTGAGCAATGATCGGACGGTTTGGAGGTGAATGGAAGATGTTTAAATAAGGCAGAGGAAGAGTGGCCATGAGTCCTGCTGGAAAGGTAGATGATTGAGGACAGAAGTGAATGATTAGGGGCTGGAGAGGCAGACTGAGGAGTGAGTGAGAAAATGACAGGAAACAGAGATAAAACATCAGGAGCAGAATTACAACACATCAGAAAACAGAAAAGGAAAATAAAGACATGGAAACACAAAGAAAACAGGTAAAAGAACAGACCGTGTCAGCTACTGTCATCTTTGAACGGGACTCTGCCCGCCAACTATGATACTAAATGTATTAAACTTAGAAGTGAACTTCCATTATCAGAAAGGCTACAAAATTTATTTTTATGACTCTGGAGCTTTATACAGTAGTTTTATGGTCCAGCATTTTAAATCATGTTTTCAAAAACAGAATGGAAATGAGGCTTAGCATCAAGATACAGCCAAAGCTGGGAGTATTGATGGATTCTGTCTGTTTCATGACTTTGATGGCAGCCGCTTTAAGGCCAAGAGAAATGCTTCAAGAAGAGGCAGCAGTTGTGCAAAGTGACTCTTACTGCACAAGACTTGTGTCTTACTAAGACAAAAAATGCATTTAAAAAAAGTTAATCCCGCTCATTCTCCTGCCCAGCATTTGTTAACATAAATGCCAAATCATTCTGCCAAGTCTAAAACAGCTTTGTGTTTTGCAGTGAAAGGAAATGTGGCATTATTTTCTTTCATTTGTAAAAAAGTCCAAAGCAACTTTGCTAAAGGAGATTAGACAGGAAGCACAGAAGCTCCTTTATTTCAGGCTTTCAGTCACGACTGCCACTAAAGCCTTTTTAAAGGCATGTGATTTAATGACATTACTGTATAACGGGTGAAACTAAGACATTATGGTCACATAAATCACATTTGCGTTGATATTTTCTACACATTAATTCAGATACAGCTCCTTCACTGATGTGATTTCTGATGTGTGTGTCACTCCATCATATATTGTGTTTGCGACATCATGTTTCACACCTGGTACCCAAGCGCAACTAAAAGAAAAAAAAGTCGAAAACAAAAAGAAGAATGGAAAGAAAACTTCAAAGCAGTCCAGAAATACAAGTGTAAAAACATAAATGAAATATCTGAGTGTCTTGAACATCCTCATTTGGGGTTTTTAATTTTCATTTTGTTTTTTTTGCAAACATTAAGACAAAGTAAAGGTCAGCTGTAATGACTGTGTTTGAACGCTTCTAAACAAGAGCTAAGAGAAAATATTAATGTGATTCCGGAGTTTTAGTGTTAAGACATTAATAATGAAATCCAATGTTATTATCACCGTTAAAGACATTCCATAGTAATATGACAAGCATGCAGTTACTTGTTTACACACGGAGAAACTATTATTAGTTGTTCGTTTCCCAAAATGTTAGGTATTTTTTATGTTTTTTAGATAAACTGGCACATGAATAAAATGTATCCAAATGCTCTGCTGTTTTTATTTTATGTCATTGATTTTGGGAGGGAGGGGGCACAACACAGGGTTGAAAGAGGAGGCACAAGAAGAAACTGACGTACTGCAGAGCTGCCCTTCTTTTACACATGGCTAAGTTTATATGAAATAATGCAACTTTTTGAGTTAGCTCTGTTCAAAGTTTAATATCAAATTAACCTTGTAACTCTGTTTTTAAATCTTAGTTGTGGATTATAATTTTAATTTGGCATACGGGCATGATCATGTAGCCCAACTTGATGATAGATTGATGAGCATATCACATGTCTCTCTCTACATGCCATTGAGGGATGAGGGTGTCATCGATCGCAGAGCCCAGGTGGATGCTGGGTGGGCTACAAATGAGTAAGCAGTGCGAGCGCTGCAGCAGCGATGAGAAGTAAAACAAGGCAGGAAGTTTTGCAGCAAAAATAGATCATTGACCGCACAATAGGTTATGAGTTATGAGGTGTCTGCCTAAACCATCCATCAGTCTGAGGCTTTCATTTCTCTTTTCGCTGTGAAATATATCAGATTGAACAATGCTTACCATTTTAGTGATCTGGAATAAATTTCAGGTGTTACAGTAGTTGATCATATGTTTCCTGAACTTGTACCGCAGCTTTCCCAAACCAGTAAATTACAAAGAAGCTCAAACTAATTTAGTTTGTGCATTCAAAGCTTTAAAATGCAACTGATCTCTTGGTTAAAAAAAAATCAAAATGTGCCACCTAATTTATAGAGAAAAGAAACATACATTTAAACTTTTATTGAACAAACTATATTTACATCTTTTAAACAAATAGTTACATGAAGTCTTTTTGGTCACATTTTAATGGCTCCTAACAGCAGTTCTAAGTGAGTGTTCAGCATATTAATAAACACAAAGTTGCAACACGCAAACACTTAAAACGACCATGTAAGTATATGAAACCACAAAATTTCCTCTTTATTACATAGTAGTGGTTCTTAAATGTGTTCCAAGAAAATTAGCATGACCCATTTCTTTTGTATATTTCCTATAAATAATCTGGCATCTACAGCACCCCCACTTATTCATGTTGTGCTTTTCATTTAGTCTAAAATGTAAAAAAAATAAAAATAAAAATAAAAAGTAAAGTTCCACAACCAACCTAAACAACTGAGAACTGTCAAGATCTGTCAGGAAAAAGAAACATCGTTCTCAAATAAGTGTGTCCTTTTAAAAATGGATAAAATAATGATGTGATTAATGTGTAGATTTAATGCTGGGTAGCAAAACATGATTGCATATAACAAAAATTGTTTTAGTCAGAATATACTTTTAATAATTTCAGACAGTGCAATAATAGATTATATAAATTTGCTATCACATACTGAAGACCATATTTTACAAATAACACTCTTCTATGTACAGGGGTTAAACTTTTGAGCTATATTTCAATATACAGTTGTCTGAAAATACATTGATGAATGAGGTAAATTGTTAAAAGTAATATTTTCACACATTACCTCCAGTTCTAAACTTGATGAGTCTCTCGGCTCCATCTTTCTGCTGTCTTTGGGGACAAGCGTGCAAAGAACTGGCCATTTTTGCTGTGAATACTCACATTTTAGATTTAAAGACAGGATTTTCACACAATTACCATGTAAATGCACATTTAAAAACAAAATTATTCAGAGACAAATAGACAGTTTTAATGTCTAAATATGTGTGGAGGCTCTGGTGTCCACTGAGCTGGATCTGGACAGGTATCTGCTGATGGTGCGGCCCTCCTCTCCAATTGCGTTCTCCATCTTTGACAGAATGGAGCTCTTGAACTTCTGCTTGAAGTCATTGCCCATGAAAACATAGAGCACAGGATTGAGGAAACTGTTGGCTGCAGCTAAAGACGAACCCACTCGGAGCCCAACTGCTAAAATCTCGTGGTCATATTTGTGGTGGTTCAGCTCAAGTAGGATGAAGACGTGGTAGGGCAGCCAGCAGATGAAGAAAGCAGCTATGAGAGCGCTCATCACTTTGAAGGGTTTGGAGGATTTTGTCATCCTATTGTTTCTAAGTTTGAGGATGATGATGGAGTAGCAGATGATGATGATGATGAAAGGAAGGAGAAAGCCTGCGATGAAGCGGCTCGTTGCAATAATCTGGTGTATGTTTGGGTTAGATGTGTAATTATTGAAGCAGACTGACCGACCCGTATATGTAGTAATTTCTCGATAGACCATTGAGGGAATGCTCAGCCCAATGGCAAGAAGCCAAACAAAGACAACCGTCACTGACGCCTTCTGAACGGTGCGGTGGTTCTGAGCCCAAACCGGAAACACAACCGACACGCAGCGGTCTACACTGATGACAACGAGGAGGAAGATGCTGCTGAACATGTTGAGGAACATCACCGAAGACGTGAACTTGCACATGAAGAGGCCAAAGATCCACTCCTCCATAACCATGAAGGCGATGTTGAATGGAAGGAAGGCACAAAAGAGAAAGTCCGAGATGGCAAGGCTCAGGTACCACGTGGTGTTGACTGTCTTCTTCATCTTGAAGCCAGAGATCCAGATGACCAAACCGTTCCCAAAGAAGCCCAGCAGGAAGATGATCACGGTGACGACAGTCAGACCCACACACATGCCGTTTTGTAAACAGGTCCGGCTGGGTTGTGTGACAAGCTCAGGTTCAGTGATATTATCATAGTAAAGATATTCATAATCATATTCCCCTTCCATTTTATCTTTCAGCGGGAGGAAACGTTTCTGTGAACAAACAAACAAAGCTTTTAAAATAAACCATGTTTTTACACTCAGCTTAAGTTAAATACACCTTAAAAACACAAATGTAGAGTTTACCATATAGTAAAACAAGATTGTACCTGAAGCTTAGACTGTCCACTTCTGTTCAGTCAGTTGTGGTCTGAGTTGATGTCAACTGCTTCCTTTAGATGTGCTGAAGCTGTGCGCACAATCAGCCGACTGGGAGGTTTCTCAACACTTCCATCCCCCAATTTCACTACTGCATTCTGAAGTCTTGAACTCTACAGAACATTTTTGTTATTTTCTTTTGTTTTTGTGTGTGTGTGTTTCTTAAGTCGTTTATTTATTTGACAGTTTTCTTTCTGTTTCCCATGAAAATGTTGAAAGGCAAGAAGATGGTTTTGGTTACGATTTCCGTTAAATTGACCAGAAACAATTACTGAAGTTCTCATTCGAGCGTAATCCCAGCTCTCAAAACATCGTTGGCTCTTCAGCTTTCAGTCGTGTTAGTTTCTGGCTTAGATAATACTGCATGTTTTTCACCCTGCCTGTGAAAACAGGATGTAATAAAGTTATTAGACACCACTTGTTAAGTTCAGAGGCAGCAGCGAAACAACTGAGACCAAAATGCTCACATCACTTTGACGTTTGCCTTTTTAGTATCTAAACCCTGGATTTTGGTGCAGATGTTGCAGCAACACATGGGATGCAACAGCTGTTGTAAAATAGGGCAGATATTATTTCTGACTGAGCTGGTTGTCTGTGGCTTTCCTGCTTCGTAGAGACCGTAATAACCGAGGTTCAGACGCATCTGACCACAGCGTTCTGTTTCTTTTGTTCTGTGAGGAAGAGGAAGTTTTTTTTTTTTTTTTTTTTTTGAAGGAGCAGTTTCAGGAGGAAGAAAGGCAAGAAACATTTGCAAATGTTGGCAAATAAACAAGTGAAGAAAACAGCTTCTCAAAAACAATGTTCATTGTCTTATATTTTAGCGACATATTTATAGAAAAATGGGAAGCGAGTGTTTATTAGAGACAATAAGAAGTATTAAGAGTACTAATCAGTAACATTTCAATTCCAAATAGCAAAGGTTTATTCTAAATCAGTTATATTAATAGGGTTCTTGTTTAGACTGAAAGTCAACACCTCAGAGTCATGCATTCACTCAACACTCACCCATTCACTCAACACTCATTCATACCCCAGTTCCATAAAGGTGCTCCCTGATTTCAGCTTTGTCTGTTTGACAAACTGATGAATGGAAGTCATCAGATGGGAAGCAGGGCTGTTTGCCACTTTGCAGTTAAATATGTACCACTCCAAATTGAAAATCCAATAAATAAATAAATAAATAAATAAATAAATAAATAAATAAATAAAAATAGGGTAATAAGGGGAAAAGGAAGTATTTTTCACCATTTCTTTGACAAATTTAATTGATGGCAGTTCCAGTGCATTGGATTCACATGTTGGAGTATAACTGTGTTGTAAATTACAAAGTAAAAATAATTCACTCATGAAACCTTTTTATTAGAAAAACATTTTATTAATTTTAGTCTAAAACTGATCAGAATTGTTTTTCAATAAGCTTGACAGCTCGATAGTTCAGTGGTTACTGCTGTTGCCTCACAGCAAGAAGGTTGTGGGTTCAATCTGTGGTTTGGAACTGATGTTTTTCTGTGTGGTGTTTGCATGTTCTTCTTGTTTCCTCCCACCCACAGTCCAAAAACACACATGCTGGGCTGCTTTCAGGACCAAAGAGATCTGTGATCTCTGTGGGATTAGCCTGGTTGTATAAAGATTAATAATTATAATGGGTCTTTGTGTTAGGAAATCTATGATGCAAATGTAATTAGTTACAAATAAAAGATAATTTATTTTAAATGTTATAGTAGCATACTTTATAAAAGTAATGTTATTACATTCAGTTACGTTTAGCTCATGGAAAAAAACAGTGCAGACATGTTCCCGTTTTTAGTATTTTATATTGCTTTATAATGTAACTGTTTTTTTAATATAATTTCTTCCATTTATTTTTCATTTTATGTTTTTTTAATGATTGTTTACTCTTGTCATCTGTGTTCTTTGTTTAAAACCTGTCTGTCTTGTAAATGAGTTCTTGAGGCTCACCTGTATAAATAAAGGTTGAATTGAACTGAATAGTTACTTTTCTGTATTTAGATTTTATAGTAACTTGTGAAGTGTTTAAACCTGCATTGATAACTTTACAACCACACTTCACAGTGATCTCTGTCAAACTCCTTGTACACAAAACATCATGTGTTCATCATCATCAGTCCAATAATGAGTCTGACAATACAATAAATGCCATCTAATGTCTGACCGATGACAACGATATGTACATGAAAAGTACCTAAATAATGTACGATATAGTCAAAACATAGCATAGCTTTTTTTTTTTTTTTTACAGAAGATGTAACACAAATTGTAATTGTGTATTTCTCAGGTAACTGTTATTACTAATTTTAATTACATTATATATTATGTAAGTGTAACGGAAAACAATTACATGTATTTGATAATTAATTTATGTAAGCCGTTACATGTAAATACTAACTCCCCCGACCACATTGATTAGTGATTCCATGTAATGAAAAAACAGAATTGACAACTAATCAGGGGTAAGATCTGTTAACCATTAACCAAACTGCGTCAAACTGCAGAGGTTTGAGTCATGAATCAAGCTGGAAGGGAAACGTACCTTCCTGTTTCTTGTGCATAATCAGTGCTGCTATTTGTCTTAAAACTAATAATGAAAAGCTTTAATTATTAAAAATTAGTGCACAAAAATTATGTTTGAAGGTACTCACTGAACTTTCATGATGACAAGTCAAAAGTTATTAATAAAGTAAGAAACAAAATTTGTACAATTTCTACCTACCCTTGATAGTTACTGTAGTGAAATGTAAGCTGCCATCAAACTGCGCCTATTTATCTATAGAAACAGCCAACGTGTTTAGAAAAAGTTAAAAAGTGGCTGAATCTAACAGAATCAGAATAAGATTTATTATCATTGTACTGAAATACAGTGAAATTATGTTCATGCAGTCGTCCGAAAGATGGGCGGAGTGCACGTTGCTGCTGATCCTAAGAGCGCTGCCTCTTATATTTTTTAGATGAGAAAAGCCATGAGGAGAGGAAAGTGGTATTACAAAAATATCTCTTCACACCTTGTCCTATCAGGTCACGATTTAAGACATTAAAAAACTCTACCAGCAAGCACATTTATAACACTTTACATATTCAGTTGACGGCAAGACGGCGAGATTTAACCATGAAGCACATCCAGATAACCCATAGTCCTGATAAGATGTTGGTATCAGTCGGTACAGTATTGATAAGCCTTCACAGAAGTTATCTCTGGGGGGAGTGGGTTGGCAGTGATAGACAGCTTTCTCAGTTTACACATATCCCAGGAGAAATGTCAAAAGTCAGCCTGCTTCAAGGCCAAACGGGGGAGTCAGATTCAGACAAGCCACTGTTGTTGATTTTTTTTTTTTCAGGCAGACTGTTATTTCTCATCAGCCTTGAGTACTGCTGGTACTTTAAATCCAAAATGGACATATTTGTGGGCATTCTACTGGTCTGTGCTAAGTAGCTCCCTCCAAAGTAGTCCTCAACATCCTGGCGAGTCCCAGAAGCCGTAAGTGGCCTGCGATTCTCAAAAATCGCTTCCATCTTATGGTCTAGCTTGTAAATCAACATATTTTGAGTTCTCGAAGCCTGCAGACATGGTCAGCAGCTTTGCCATGACCGAAACTGCGGCTGCAGTCTTTAATAGCCGATAACATAGGTATCTGCGGGTGCTAAAAAGCAGACACCCTGCTAACATGATTCCAATATCTTCGGCGTCCTCCTGAGACAATATGGAAAGGCACATCAGATCCATGACGTATCCTGCTGCATGCGTCTCAGCGGGGCATGAGGGTTCTCCAGGATCCCGTTGCTTTGTTTAATTTATTTTTTTTATCAATTTAGTTGAAAGTCCAGCTGACCAGATCCATGACAATAGTTTGCGTTTGGGAAGATGTGTAAATAGGAGTTCCGATACACAGACAGAGAGCAAAAAAGCAGGAGGAGAACAGGAGAGGGAAGAAAGGCGTCCGTCTTGCACGAGAGAAAGTGGTGGGAAACAAAAAGAAAAGAAAAAAAAGGAGGTGTGAAGGAGTTATTCTGGATTAAAAAAATCTGATCATTTTGAAATATCAATATGTATTTATTTACATTTAAATTGGTTGAGTAAAATATGCAACAAAAAAAAAGCTTGCTCTACATTGAGTGGTACCATTTTAAAACTGCATAATCAATATTTCAGGAGAACTACTGGAGTAAACTCTTTCATATTTCTCCATTTCATATAGTTCATTGTAACATTTGTTTGATTTTATAGTTTAAAATGAGCCCCTTTAAGACAAAAAGATGAACTAGAATTTAGAGGAGTTTTGAATTGATTTCTTTTAATGAGCCAGACAATAAATTTGGTTGTGTAATAAAATTAAGAAATCAAAAGAGGGGGAGGAATAAGTAGGAAGGACTTAAAGGGCAAACGTTTTTGACATTTATTAACTTTGTCTCAGAACAAATTACAACCAAACTCCAATACGCTCTTTATCAGCACGGCATCATCAGTGTGAGAAAATGGGTGTCTCCCATTTAAAATACAGATGAAGGAAATTATATTTCAAATTCTTCTGAACTGGGACTCTAAGGTAGTCTTTCCCTGCAGATTCTCTGTGGGACCTGAGGAACTGCTGGTGAATTTGACAGTCGGTCTCTTCTCAGAGTGAACACCAGTGGCTCCAGACTGGGAGCAGAAACTGGGCTGGCTGTCAAAGTTGTGTCGGCCAGAGATTCACTGATGGCTCCTGGGCAGGACTGAGATGTGACAGAGCAAACTGAATGTTCTGGAACAGGTTTTATTATTATTATAAATAACATAAGCGGTCAGAAAGTCTCACATAAATCTAATCTGCCGCAGACCATCAACCTGAACTGAAGTTCAATCTGCAATAATCATCTTAAGGGTTTATGTGTGTGTTTGTGTGTTTGTGTGTGTGTGTGTGTGTGTGTGTGTGTGTGTGTGACCTTCACAATTAAAGCAAGCCAATGAATCAAATGTTGACTAGGCTGTGTTAGCCTGAGATGTGTTTAGGAGCTCAAACCATCTGCTCAGAAGGATCTCATCAGGTTTAGAGCCTTGACGTGGTTTTCCAGAGCAGTCGGGACATATGGACACTTTGACCCCTGCACTCTGAGTGTGTTCGCTTTTACACACATCACATTGATTTTTTGTTCTTGTTCTCCATCTTTAATTTGGAAGTTGCAGCCTCAGATATCAACATCTGTTTGCCGTCTCTATGCTGACCTGACGACAGGTGACTGTGCCTCCACAGAATTATCTATTCAGACATGTCATAATATTTCTGTGCAGTGCTGAAATTATCCAGAGCAGAGTAATTACAGGTAACTTCTCCATGAAGTGTGTAAGCTTGTCACAAAAACTAATTTCTTCCATCAATGAATTTTTTTTGGTAGTTTGACATTCACACATTAATGCACACATTAGAGGAAATGTTGTCTCTTTGAAAATCCAGTGATGCATGTTTTTATTTTCACAAGTTAAAGACATGCAAAAAAATGTATTTTCCCTTTTTTAATTTAATGGACAAGGAAATGTTCATACATACTAATTGTGATGTGCATGCACCTCTCTGGTAAAATAGGAAAGATCTGGATTGTCTGATCTGCTTTGATGCTTGTAAGTAAAAATATTTTTTCAGGACCTGCTGATGTCTTTCAGATTAAATTTCCTAATGAAGGGTAAGGTTATAAATAATCCAACACATGTTCAACGAGCAGGTGTAGACTTTCCTTAAGACATGCTTTGCAGGCTTTCTAATGAAACTTAGATCCTTGTTTTATGTTTCAGAAGATATCTGAAAAGATCACTGAATGATTCAGAATCAGAATCAACTTTATTGTCATTGTACAGTTAAGTACGGTGAAATTTAGATTACGTACAGCCGTCTGAAGGATAGATGGAAGTGTACCGGGGCTGTAGTTCCCTATGAGCACTGCCCTTATCACTTAGACAAGAAAAGGGAAAGAAAACATGAGGAGACAAGGTATAAAAAAAAAGATCCCTCACATCGTGTCCTTCACAGGGCACAGTGTAAGGTAGCAAAAAAAAAATCTACCTCAGCAAACAACATAGAGAGACATAATACATTTTGCAGGGGTGGGAGGAGGATGACAAGATGATGAGATTGTCCATGGACACCTCCAGATAGTTTCCATAGTCCTGATACAGATGTTACAGTGTCTCTCAGCCAGTCCACTCTGATAAGAGTCCACATGTTCTCAGGGTGGGGTTTGTGGGAGGGGATCAATAACGTCCAAGGAGAAATTGAGATAGTCAGTCTTCCAAGGCCAGAGCCAGATTCAGATTTCAACATTGTTTTGGGTCCACTATCCTGGTCCTCGAGATCCACTGTCCTACATGTTTTGGTTGCTTCTCTGCCCTTCAGCAGGTTTTTAAGTTTTGAGAAGCCTGATATTCACTCATTTAATCAAATTAGGTGTGTTGAAGCAGGCAAACATTTAACACGTGCATGATGGTGGCCCTCAGGGACAGGGATTGAGGATCACTTGTTCCTCTTTAATATAAAAATAAAGTCTAGATTTTGAACATACTGCAAAAAAAGTAACCCAATAATCTAAAAACGCACACAAAGACTTTTTATAACGAGCATTGTTGCTTTGACTGCTTTAAAATTTTTATTTGTTTTCAGGTTTCCATTTTAGAACAAACTTCAGCAAATACAGCTTAACTCACTGGTGTTCAGACAGGAAATTCTTCAGCCAGTGTGATTTGTATATTTGCAACAAACTGACACAACACTCAAAAAAAAGTAACAAAGTTTCAGAAATGTTACTTTATTGTTTGTCAGGTTGTTGGATCATTACTGGGGCAATTTCTTCCTCTAAATGTTACTTTATACAAACTATCATCTGATAAAACAACTGGTTTTAGTGGTTTGCTTTGTAAAACAAAGAACAGATTGTAGGATTTCAAAGTTTTTCCTTCTGCAGGTCCCTGAACGGCTGGGCGGCACCATTGAGCAGAAGCTGTGACCTAATCCAGTGCTGAGCTCCAGCAGTACAAAAGCCTGGTGGTGTTCTCGGCTCTGCTGAAACATTGGATACCACCCTGCATTGTGTCAGCCTATAACTGTGTTTCCTAAGATAAAGACTTACCAGGTCTCCTCTGTGTTTTCCTTGTTCCTGTTACCTGAGCTCTGATCCTGGGCTTACCAGTTTACCTTTGTGCCTCTAAGTTAAGCGTAACCCTGGAACTCCTGGTGCCACTTGTCTTCTGCCTGTTCTGCCGCTCGCCTGCCTGCCTACAATCCACTATGGTACCCACCACTCCCTACTGCTTCACCTCCAGCTCTACCACCATACGTACCTGGAATCCTCCTCCCCACTCTCAGCCCCGATGGACCAACAGGGAACCTATACAAGTAATTATTAATACCAACCTCACCGCTGTATTACCTGGAAAACATGCATACCCAACTGGAGATCCTCCCAGTGCCTCCTGTAAATACTTTGTAAATAAACCTCACTCACCTTTGTTCTGAGTTCTCAGTTCCTCTGCTCTGCGTGTTACTAATATGATACAGATGAACTTTGACTCAGCATTTTAAGGAAATGAAAGTTTTTTTAAAATGTTCCTTAGACGTCAGGGTTTTAAAGCTGTTTGAGTGGCATCACGCTTGTGAGGATTCCAGTTCCTGGCTCTCCTCTCCCTGTCTCTAACCAGTAATTCACAGTCACAAGCAGCAGGTGTTCCCTATCTGTCGCAGCTGCAGCAGCCACCTTGATGAGCCAGAGCTGCATGAAGCCAGACTAAATACTGACGCTTGAGCGTCAACCAGCCAGACACAATATTGTTCCCTTCGTTTAAGATTACGTGTAACCTTAGGCTTCTTCAGCCACCATCCATGACAGGATTTGTGCTTTGAGTACCTCCTATGAGTTTGGTTCTTCTGAGTCTCAGCGTCCATCACCTGGAACCACTCAGCCTCACCCTCTCAATCTGTAAAAAGTTTGGACACCCTGGCTCTTCCTGGATCATCTTGTTACTTGCTGTCTGGACACATCACTTCTTGGCGATCTGCTACCTACACCTGGAAATGCTGGACTCCTCCACGCCTCCTCCTCCCAGCCTGAACGAGAGAAACCAACACTGTAAGCAAAACTAGTCTCTATTGTTTGGACCCAAGTAAATTCTCCTTATCATTAGGGGATACTCAGGGAGTGGTGGCGCAGAGGCTAGAGAAGATGGGCCTGTGATCGGAAGCCCTACGGTTCAACTTCCGGTATCGACAGCATCAAAATGTGGGTGGAAAAGGTGAAGCACCCACACCTGCCTCGAGCAAAACCTTTAATCCCCACCATCTGCTCCCCTGGGTGCCCTAGATGGCAGCTCTCTGCTCCACACAGAGGGCTGTGGTAGCTCGGTGGTCTGTGGTTGTTACAGAAAAACAATTGCCAAGTCTTTGTGTGAGATAGTTGCTGTGGTGACCCCTGAAGAAGGGAACAGCCGAAATAATAATAATAATAACAATACAGTAATAATAATGATAATAATAATGGTCTCAGATTTCAACTTTCAAAAACTTACATTGCAACATTAAGCCTGATTCCAGATCAGTTCCAGTCAAATGCATGCAGGTGACCAAAACATCTCTCTGTGAACCAGGCAAAGAGCCTAAGGAGCCTCCATTCTGTGGGCCGAGTAGTTCCAGCCTAACCCGCAGCACAACAGACCTCTCATGCAGTTCCATAAGCTGTGAACTCCACTCACTTCAGACACTTCTGAATCGATGAAGCCTCCCTGATGGGAAGAGGAACGTCTTCAGATTCAGACTAGAAGTTCAGTTGTTTGTATTTTTAACCATTTTTTATTAATGTGGTTTGTATTTTTAACCATTTTTTATTAATGTGGTAGTAGCTGAGCTTCATTCACAACACATAATTTAACAGGCTGTGTAAGATTTTTGTTTAAATTGTGGCATAAACTCTGAGTCAGCACTGTTTGTTTGTTGGCAAAATATTTCATAGTACACCAGATGGATTTTATTGAAACTCAGGAATCAGTTATTGGTTGTACGTCTAAAACCGATAAACTTTTGGAGTCAGTCACCTTTTCAAGATGGCCACCACAGCTAATCAGATTTAGCTACTATAAACAGCTAGTCATCAACACAAGAGATACCATCGCATGACACATTTGTTTAAAACGTATGCCCTGGGGCAGTTAGCATACACTTATTAATAAAACACTACTTTTTAATGTATTAGATTTTTAAAATTGTAAATGCTCTCAGCCACTTACACATAAATTAAACTCTCATACAAGAACATCTGCCCACCAGCAACTCATTTAGCACACTTGTTGTATTGTTTCTGCCTGAAGCCACCTCTGCATGGACTTTCCATCACACCCCTGCATTCTTTCTTTATCTTTTTCCTTCAGGCTGTTCTGTTGGGGGAATTTCAAAAGCACTCCTCTTAAATAAACACAATAGGAGACCCAGTAGAACGTCAGTGACTAGTACCGTGTATAAACCTACCTCGAAGCTGCAACTTTCCCACAGACTTCAGGATCTTTCCCATATGTCAGAGGCCAGCTGTGACACGGATCAATGACTTTACCTGCTTTCCTGCTCGGCCGGCTGGTTGGAGCGACCTGATGCTTTGTCAAGCTGAAGTGACTTTAACACTTCTGCTGTTCAAATTGAATATTTTCACAGGATCCTACTTATGTCCCCTTTTAGTCTGAGCTATAAAAAATATGTATGCTTAGTTGCTTACTTAATGTTGAGTGCAATAAATCAGTGCTTTTCAAAGTTCTCAGACTCCGACCTGCAAAAAAAAAAAAAAAAGACTATGACCTTGAAATTCGTATTAAAGTAAAGTGCTATGTGTTGTCATCACTGTATGTTCCCATACAATGGCGAAATTGGTTCTCCACTGGTTGGAATTGGCAACTTTGCTAAGAAGCCGATCACACAAAAATGGAACTAACTTTAAACGTTAAACAGTTTTTGTACTAGTTTTAACCATTTTTGACTTCAGCTTTTATACCTCAGTTTTAAAGAATGTTGTGTAAAATGCAAATAAAGACAGAATGCAATGATTTTCAAATAGTTTTCTAAATTCAGTTTTCAGACTGAGATGGAGGAGGATGACTTGCTCTGGAGATCCTTGAAGAGGGAACAGGGCAACAAAGTCGTTGTAGTTTTAGTAGTAGTTGTTGGTGAAGTCATTATAGTATGGTAGTTTCTGTCTGTTTTAGTATTAGTTCTAGTTGTACTAATAGTAGTGGTTTTTGTTGCAGTTGTTGTAGTACAGTAGTGGTTGTTGTAGTTGTAGTACTTGTTGTAGTTGTTGTAGTAGTTGTAGTCAGGACTTAATTTGAGCCTATCCTGCCGGAACAGGATCTGGGAACTCTTATTTTGACAAGGTGTGTTCTGGTACCGGTAACTGTTTGCTTAGATCCGGTAACGTTCAGGCTTACTAATAATAAAGTTATGAACACGACTGCCTTGTATGAATAAAACTTATATAGGATATGTAATTTGAAAATTATGTGTCATGCCTGGCCAAAACAAACGTCGCCACCTGGATTTAACTAAGCAAATGTGTACAAGCTTCCTATTGAATAATTACTGCATGGATTATCTTTTGGCTGGCAACAAGTTATTTACCCCCAATGGGTGCAATGAGTTGCTTCTCATTTCTTAAACAACCATGTGGAAAGACACATGGCATGGTCGTGGAAAAGATGTCAGTCTGTTTGAGAAGGGTCAAATCACTGGCATGTATCAAGCAGAGAAAACATCTAAGGAGATTGAAAAACTATTGGGTTAAGAACTGTCCAACACATTATTAAAAACTGGAAGGACAGTGGGGACCCATCGTCTTTGAGGAAGAAATGTGGCCGTAAAAAAAAATCCTGAATGATCGTGATCAGCGATCACTTAAACATTTAGTGAAATCAAATTGAAGAAAAACACCAGTAGCACTCAAGGCTATGTTTAATAGTGAAAGTATGAGCATTTCCACACGTACAATGTGAAGGAAACTCAAGGAACTGGGACTAAACAGCTGTGTAGCTTTAAGAAAACCACTAATCAGTGAGGTAACTGGGAAAAAAGGCTTCAATTAACTAGGGAGCATAAAGATTGGACTCTGGAGCAATGAAAGAAGGTCATGTGGTCTGATGAGTCCAGATTTATCCTGTTCCAGAGTGATGGGTGCAACAGGGTAAGATGAGAGGCAGGTGAAGTGTTGCACCCATCATGCCTAGTGTCTAGTCATCACTGAAAAAAAAATAATGCAACACTGGATGGAAATAGATCTTGGACATCGCAGAAGCTTATCAAAACAATGCCACAGTGAATACATGCATGCGGTCCAACAAAATATCAGTGTGTGGCTTTTTATTTATTTATTTTTTTTGGTGGCGACTTTTCTTTTGGCCAGGTAGTGTATTTTATTTATTAAACATACAAGAGAAATGTTTGATGGGCACCAGTAATCATGTTATGTCTGCCTTCAGACCCAGGCCTCCCTTGCAGAAGAGATCTATGATCGCAACGGGATTTTCCTGGTTAAATAAAGGTTAATAAATATGTACATCATGTGTCAAAATAACAGCGATCAAAATGTCGAAAAGACAGTCCAATTTACTTTCATAAAAATAAAAAAACCTGAAGTTTTCTCATTGAACAACTAAACAACCGAGACTTGAAGCACATGAAGGTGGTGGAATGGAGATAGGACTGGAGCAAACGCGAGTGGTGTGGGTGAGTGCTGAGCTAACCAGGCTGTTGTACCTGGGCAGGAGCCCACAGCCAGCTGCCACGAGCAGCCTGAGGAGGCACCTGGGGGTTTCACATGTGGAGGACCACAACGAGTGAATTCAGCAGAGAAGAGTCAGACTCAGAACTGTCAAATGAGGGATGCCCAACAATCTGGACAGCTACCCAGTTCCAAGGCCAAGCAGACCTACTATCCATGGCTTGTAATGGAAAAATCATGTTTGGGGTTGGCGGGTGGGGGTTAGGATGCTTAAGAGAAGTGGAGTGTGCTCTATTAACACGAGAGAACTGTTGGTTGGACTACAGTGCTTTTTTGTTGCTCTCTGAAATAGTTATTGAATCGAGTGTTTACAAATGTAGGTAAACGTTGCTGTTTAACAACCCATTAAAATACATAAAAATGCAGGAAATGGCATCTGGGGAGGACCCCCAGACCCCCCAGCCATTGTAGGAATGCTAACACATCTGCTTGCAGAGCCAATTTTCTTTGAATCAACCATAAGGTTTAAACTGAACACTGGGGCTACAATGTCCAACTTGGAGGAGACAAAGGACCAGTTTGTCAGCATCACTCTGGAACAAGATGCTTCTGATTTTAAGTGTTGCAGAGGTGGGAAAAAAGCTGCTGAATGTGAGAATGACAAAAATCAAACAAACAAATGTGTCATATTTTTAATAAAACATAAATGTTGTTATATTGAGTTCATTTCTGCTCTCTGTGTGTGTGTGTGTCTTCCTGCAGTTGTGTGTCCCCTGACATGCATGAACGGAGGGGTGTGCAGTTCCAGGAAGCACTGCCTATGCCCTCCCGGCTTCACCGGTCGGCTCTGCCAGTTTCCACTACAGCAACCTCAGGCGGCACTCGGTAACAGGCAGCCAGTGTACCCCGCCTCTCTGAAGCCAGACGCCCTGAAGCTCGTGGAGCAGACGTCCTTCGGGCGCACTCAGCTCACACAGATACACTCCGTTTTCACTCTGTCACATGCAGGGCACCACTCATCAGAAGGTATCTGTTGTTGGTTTTGACATATCTAACTTTGATTTTTGTCTTTCTCTCCGATCATGTCATTTTCTGCTCTGTCAGTTTGCAAAAAAAAAAAAAAATCTCCTGAACCGCAAGACAAATTTTGGTTTCCCATTATGTAGTTTTTCGCTGTGTGCTTGGTCTGTCTGTCCCTGTACAGCACTTTGGTGTGCACTGTCACTGTTTAAAGTGCTTTATAAATTAAGTGGTATGGTATAAGTCACATCAGTCCAAATATGTATAAAGTAAAAAAAACAATAAATAAATAAGTCGCTTCGCTGTATAAGTCATATCTATTATGCGTCACCGCTGACGTAGCACCTTCTTGTGCATCACTACTGACCACCCGGAAACGCAGGCCAGTGTTGTGCCAAAAGTCGATTGGCCGCCAAATGGCAGCCGTGAGAGTGTGCATGGGAGGGCTTGAACAAGAATTTAACAAGATTACCACTTAAAAACATTATTTGTTTGCTCAACATTACAGCAAAGGTGTGTCTCAGTTGAACTTTTCTTTAATAAATGCACTTTAACAGTCAAATCAGCTGCATTTTGTCTGGGCGGCCAAATGCAGCTGATTTGACATTTGCTCCAGGAGTTATGGAGCGAGACAAAGGTGGCTTTGTATGGCAAGCCAAGTGTCTCATTAATAGCCACTTTTACCTATTAATGAGACACTTGGCCTGCCATTTATTCAAGGACCCTCTAGCAGCTGCAAATGGTAATGTTTAATATTGTTCATGTCAGAATGAATGAAATTGTCAGATATCAGCCAAAAATTGAGTTATAAATATGAGGGGGGGTGAAACGTATATTAGTCGCGTTGGTGTATAAGTTGCAGGACTTGCAAATTTATGCAAAAAGGTGTGACTTATATGGCGAAAAACACGGTAATCATTGAAGTCAGCCACATTTAAGATGGCTGTCACGTGTAACTGACATAAAGAATTGCTTTAACAAAATCAGTTTTACAGATGTTGAGTTACAATTTAGAGTAGTAGTAGCTGAGAGTCATCCCTGACATAGCTTGAGCGCTCAGTTTTCACAAAATCTTGGAAAATCTGTTAGCAAAATATCTCATGAATCACTCAATGAATTTGAATGAACTTCTTAGAATGTAATAATGAATGGAAGCACATCGACAACAGATTGGAGTCAGTCCAATTCAAAATGCTTCAGGCATTCAAACTTAGCAAACACAAAATTGGTAGCTGCGACTGATCCCCAGCACATATTCTAAGTGCTAACAGATTTTTCTTTAAAACGTTAGCATAATTAACAACAGTTGATGTGTGCATTCCTTCAGGAAATATAGCTTGTTTTCTGTTTGCAGTGCCGATTAACGTACGTGTTCACCACACACCTGACACCTCAGTCACCATTCAGCCTCGCGAGCAATCAGACGCCAAGCCTCCTCACAAAACAGGGCCATGGCAGATCCCAGCAAGACACAAACCAAAGGGGCGCTGCTTTCAGGAGACCACCCCCAAACAGGCTGTGAGTTTACCTCGCGTCCTGCTGCGCTCAGCCTGAAGCATCTGCGTAACATTTCTTCTTTGTTGTAGTGCAACAGCACCCCACTTCCTGTTCTGACCAATCAGGAAGACTGCTGTGGCAGCGTGGGAAACTCATGGGGACAAAACAAGTGCTATCAGTGTCCCAAATTACCAAGTGAGTACCACTGTTTCTTAAGAGCTGGTTGATTTTATTTACAGGCTCATGCACTCCTCATTTACAACTGCAGTTCTGGAAAAGATGGGATGTTGTGGGCAATATAAACAAAAACTGAATGCAATCATTTGCAAATCTCAAATACTTATATTTTATGGACTGTAATATCCATCCATACATTATATTTTACCCGCTTCTTCCTTTTTGGGTCATGGGGGTCGCTGGTGCTCATATCCAGCAGTCCAGATATCCATATCCAGCAGTGTGAGAGGCGGGGGACACCCTGGACAAGTCTCCAGTCCATCACAGAGACACATGGAGACAAATGAGACAAACAACCATTCACTCTCTCACTCACACCTAGATACAATTACCAGTCAGCCTAACATGCATGTTTTTGGACTGTGGGAGGAAACTGGAGTACCCGGGGAAAACCCACACATGCACGGAGAGAACTTGCAAACTCCACCCAGAAAGGCCCCCAGACCAGGATTTGAAACAGGGACCTGCTCGCTGAGAGGCAGCAGTTCTACCAGTTGCACCACCGTGCTGCCCTGGTAACAAGCCAGTAGGAAAAAAAAATGGATATAAAAACATTTAAGAGAGACTGGATAGCTCAGAAGTAAAGATGGGCTGAGGTTCACCAGTCTGTGAGAAACTGTCTGAAAATTGTGTTTTTCTGAACAGAAAAATCTAGAAAACTTTTAATATCCCACCATCTACAGTTCATAATCTTAAAATAATGTTATAATTTATTCAAATCTCTGAGCTCAAAGATCAAGAATCAAAGTCCAATTATTATTATTATTATTA
>JARVGS010001792.1:19098109-19108160 GCA_031762315.1 Hypsolebias antenori | reverse complement strand
CTTAATGCGCCTTATAATCCGGTGCGTCTTATAGTCCGAAAAATGTGGTAAGTATAGAAATAAAGCAAAACGTTGAAGCGTATTCGCAAAAGAAATGACAGAAAACAGCTAAAACTAGTACTTTTTTTGGTTGTTGTTTGTATAACAACCAATAAAATTCAGTTTTATGTTAGATTTGTTCAAAGCTTGAAAGAGCCGTTGAGGAGGGACCAAAGAGCTGCAGGTTGCAGACCTCTGCTCTGGAGCAATCGTGCAAGTTTGATGGAGCAGAGAAGTCACTTAGCCGATCTAATTTTTCAAATGACCAAAGTTCTTCTTGTATTCGTACTCACAGAGTCAAAGACTTGCTCCAAAACGGCAAAAGTGGCTCTCAAAGTGCTGCTGAATCTGTGAGCTGAAGGTCACTGTTGTTCCTAAAAGTAGAAAAGTTAAAAATAATAAATTCAATTCATTTTTGATTGAATTCTTTGACCCGTTGTGCTCAACTGTGCCTGCCTGCTGACAGTATTAAAGCTTCGTCTGATCTGCAGGACTCACAAATGTGACTCTGGAGGGAAAAGTGCCTCTGGTAATTTGTTTTTGCTTAATGTGGTGAAATCAGCCTCCAGATGGGATCCTTGTATGATTACCATATGGGCCCCCAATGATTTATCAGATGCTGCTGGGTGCCTCAGAGGCACTAGAGCACCTGCCAGTAATACAGACATTATTCACATGTCATAAATAAAGCACATGGGACACTATCCATGTAGTATTTTTATCCAGGCCTCTTTTAACTGGAGTAAAATTAAACATGAAACAATTTTGTATAAAGGTGAAATATTTTTTAGTGAGATTACTTATACTGCTGTAATAATAGTTGCAAAATGTTCACATATTTGTTTAATGTTAGCCTACTAACACTGCTGCATTAGTGCTTGCATCAGTTTTGTAGATAAATTTGCAAATAAAAACTAAGAGGACAAGTTAAACACTTCATCTAACCAGCTACTGAGAGAGAAAAAAAATAGAGATCATCATGTAAACGTGTTTACAGGGAATTGTCCATTAATGTATCTGTCTGTGTGTTAACAAAATATCTCATGAACCAGGCTGGACTTAAATGAAATTCTCAGAAAGTAATTACTAGGTTTACAGCAGATTTAATTTCTGTGTCAATCTGATACAAAGATAAAAAAAATAAAAAAAAATGTGGCTATGAATCTGTTTTACAGATATTGAGGTAAAATTGGTAGGTCTTCCTCAACATGTGGATTTTTTGTTTGTTCTGAGTTTTTCTACACTCCCCTGTGTTTTCTCTTCCTTGTGTGCGGCTCCTGTCACACCTGTCTTCACTCCCAATCACCCCATGTGTTTCTGATTCATGTCTCATTAGTTCCTGTATAAAGTCGGGGTCTTTTGTATCCTCCTGTGTCTGGGCATTATCCTTCCTATGGCTACATGTTTCTGCTCATCTGTCTTCTCCTTAAAAGTAAGTTTTTGGTTGCCCTGTCAGCTCAGTTTTGTTTTGTAAAATAAATATAAATTTACAGTACTTTACTTTGGAGTCTACTGCCTCTACCTGCACATGGGTTCACCATTAAAAACAGAAATATGTCACAATACACATTTAAATGGCTAATATATCAAGCAACGGATGTTTGCTGATGACGTCGCTCTCGTAGCCCACACAGAAACGGCCCTGCAACGTATTGTGTCCAGCTTTGCAGACGCTGCCCACTGCCCCAGCACTTTGGCCTGGAGGTCAGTCTGAAGAGAACGGAGCTGTAGTTATTTTTAAAGGGCTTTATAAATAGTTATTATTTTTATTAACAAACTTGTTTTAAAGAGATCACCATATAAGTGACTGATATGTCAAAGAGACAAAAAAAAAAAAAAACTGGAGAAAATGCCTTTTCTGTGAAAGCAGTGGGGGCTGTGTGACAGGGTTCCCAGCATGTCACAAAAACAAAATTCCCTGATCTTTCCCTCAGTAAATTCCAGGAGATTTTTCATTCACACAAAACTTTCAGATGTATATGTTTAGTCAATTTTAAACTTGGCACAAAAGGAAGGACATTAGTGTTTGTTTGTTTTTTGTTGTTGTAGCAGTGCTTCATAACAATGTCATATCTTTAGAAACCTGCTTATTTTCTCTTAAATGATGCCAGATTTGTAAGAAAAATGTTCAAGTTGAGCAGTAAGTAGCGTCGAGAATGTGACAATTGTCAGCACCTGTGAACAAGCAGTGATCCCAAATCTTCACAGTTTGGGACCAAACTCTAACCTTGAAGATGTCCATGCTCATTCCCACAGAGTGGAGTTCATCAGACTAACTCCAGAAATTGGGAGTGGGGAGGATGGAATCGCCAGCCTGCAGTCCTGACCTCAACCCCTTTAACACTTGTAGCTTGGGTGTACCATTCATCCGTGACCAGCACAACCAAGTTAGCTGACTTGCAACAAAAGCTGATTGAAGAACGGGATGCCATCAGCCGTGTGACCAAACTTTTGAGCAGCATGAGGACGTGGTGCCAGGTTGCTGTGGCTGTATATGGTTCTTCCACATGCTATTGAAGCCCATGTTTATTAAATAAACAAATACTTAAATTGCCAATATATCTTCTTTCTTCAGATTTCAGTCTTCCAGTCAATGTTCACACACATACAATGTATTTCCAACAATAAGTAAAGACAGCTCGTTGTTATTTGCTCATTTATTGAGGGGTACTACTTTACATTCACTTTGTAGAAAATACATTCAGAAGTAACACTTGTTCAGTAAGCGCCAGCCTGTCAGTGAAAGCAAGAGCCAGTAAATTTTAAAGCATTTGGCAAAAATAGACATTTCTCCAATTTACTAATTTTAATAAACATTTCTGTATTAGAATTGTTTGTATGAGTCATAATATAAAAATAGAATTATTTTACTGAAAATGGAAGTTCTTTATTGTCAAATGGCCCTAAGTCATCAGTATTTATATGAATTTTTTTTTTTTTACTTATAAAAGGTATTTATTTGTATTTGCTCATTTTGAATATGGTGAAGCACAAGTACTGAGATGGACGTACAGAAAATACATGTTTTACCTGGTGTTTTCTGTTTTATTAGGTATAAAAACATAAACAAAACATGCTTTAACCACCTTTAAAGCTTTCTTTAAAAAACTAAAAGATAATCAGCATCATTGGCTGTGAAAAATAAATGGACAATAACACAATTAAAAGTAGCCTCCAGCCTGTAACATGACTGCAATATTTTCAGTGATCTTTGGGGAAGGTGCTGCACAGTGTAGTGCTTTAAAAAAATGTATTATTATTTTTTGCATCGAAGTCCAGTGTTCAGAAAACATTTTGAAAATCAAGTTTGTCAGAGATAAATAAACACTAAAGAAATAAATGACTCAGGGCTTTTAAAAAGACTAATTAATCTAACTAAAATAAGTATATTAGCTCTTGATTAACAAAAACACAGATAAAGTGAACAACATAAAAAGTCTGGAACACACAGCTTCATCATGATCAGGCAGTCATACTCTACATATTGCATTTTCCCCTTTAGATGAGCAGGTTAGGTTTTAGAGAACTTCACATATAAAACATCTTTGTAACTTTGACAGCAGCCAAAAATATTTTATTTCTAGTGTTGTGTTATAGAATTGTTTTGTCAAATCATTCAGTGCAGGCAGAAAAGCCTCTCCGTGGTCACAGCTGTTGTACCGTCTTGGTGTAAGGCATGTGCATAGAGCAGGGTAAGAAATGCTTTTCATTCAACCAAAAAACAAAAAAGAGAAACGAAAGCGGTTTTAGAAACGTGTGCATGTGTGAGTGCATGATCCTGCAGGAACTCCAACAACAAAAACAGGGTGAATTAGGAAGGTAGAGGCAGATGTACACCTACAGTTTTTATGAATGGAGATAAAACAAAGAGCTATGTTTTGCCCTCAGACGGTTTGCGATGCAGTCTGTTGACAAAATTGTCACTTAAAAGCAGAAGTGGAAAAAAAAGATCACATTTATCATCTTGGCATGTATTCTGCAGGGACTCCAGACATATTCCTTTTCTTCAAAGCAGCATCTACTGTTCTGATCAGTTTGTTAATGTCCTCTCTCATTTCAGGAGTGTACGGATCATACTCGAGCTTGCGTAGCCCCGACCGCTTGAAGTTTCCATCCTTCTGGCCCTCGACGCAGAGCAGGCGATCTTCTGAAACCTCCAAACCCAGAAACTGGACCATCCCTTTGAGCCGTGCAAAAAGGTCCCTCTTCAGATCCTCAAAGTGGACCACGTGGACGTTCCTCCCATAAGTCAGCCAGTCCAACGTGTGTGAGGCCCACCAAGGAGCGTAGTTCTTCACAAACTCAGGCCACTCTGCAAAATGGATGAAAAGACAGAAAAATTAAATGCTCCATTAAATCTTCCTGATAGCCACTCAGGCGTGGGACAAATGAGAATTATTGTGAGTGTAAGATTGGAAAGATAAATGTCTCCCATGTAATTGCTTTTGGTTTTGTTACGCAATTTTATTTCATGTGAGTTTTCATTTAAACAAACCAGCACACGTCTGTGTGAGAACAACACGAAGAAGAAGTGAGGACATAGCAGAAAGTCCTGATGTCACTTAGACGTCACATCTGTCACAATTTGTGGCAGAATGATGCAGTAAGTAATTCCCAATTGCCTGGGCAGTTTCACAAGGGCTTTGGTTATTATCAGTCAAACTGCAGAACTTTTGGAGGAAAATAAAATCCTCTTTTTCTAACTTTCACTCAGTAGATATATGCCGACCCATAAAAGCAGCAGCTGGCAGAAGCTGTGCCGCATTCGAGCGTATCGTCACTGCTCGGAGAGGTCGTCATTTAAGTTTCAAAACTGCTGAGTTTGCATTGCCGTCTCAAAAACTAACAACTGAGACAACTTTAATATTACTTTGGCATGGACAAACTTTCTGTTACCCAGCTGTAAAGTACGTGAAAAATGACCTTACGTCCAAAGGTTTTAATTTAAAAAATAGCAAATTCAGCCAAGATTCCTTCCTGAGATTGCAAATCAATAAGCACAAAAGGCCTGAAGCACAGATTTGTGCAACCATTAGTCAATATTTAGTTGCACTTTTTTCATTACAGCTGGTATATTCCCTCAATGACTAACTATAAAATCTCAGTTCCTGTTTGTGGGATTTTTAAATTTTTATTTATTCACCAAAATACTATTAATTCTCTGAAATTGTTGTCTGTCTTACATGTACTGTTCTTATTAATCTACAGATTAAAACTAATTGGCCCTGAGAATTATCATCCTGTCCAAAAATAATGTTGTTTTAAAAATCTCTTAGAATAATGTTTACCTTCTGATTTTGCTGGGATTTTACAAATTAAAAACCTTGTACCTTGTAATGAGCATTTTATAGTGGACACAAAACAAGAGCAAATCATGACAAATCCACCCTCAAACACAACACCTGAAGAGGTACTATGCACTGCATTTGAAATTAAATTATGCAATATGCACACTTTGGTTTGCTCATTACAGCCGAAGTGATCCATTTTAAACTTCTTCAGTAGATACGACTTGTTTTCTAAATGTAATGTGTTTGTTCAATGGTTCATGTGCAGAATTGTTTTGAAGGTTGCCGCTCAAGTCCTGAGTTGCACAGTTTATTTATTTACCATTTTTACTGTTTGTTTTTTTCTAACAATCCAACGTGCATTTTTCTCCAAATGTTTTTCAGAATATCAGGAAACTAACATAAACTCCACCATTTGCAATATGAAAAAACAAAAACAGTTTTAAAATCTGAGACCCATTTCCTCATAGCAAGAGCTTGATGAGCTCAGATAGTTTGTGCTTGTGTCCAATTATATGATTACAGTATAGTCAGATATCTTGAGCATGATATTTAATAAATCTCGTAAAGAAGCTCCGCCAATTGGGGGCCTGATAAAAAAAAAAACAACAAAAAACAAACAAACAAACAAAAAAAAACAGGAAAAGTATCAGCAAGAATGAGAGAACAGAATGCTCTCCTGCTAAAGTGTTACTGAATTGTAGCTAAATAATTGACAGACAATCAAAAATCAAACAAATAAACTAAAATATGGGCTGTTTGCTATTTTCCAAACTGTGGGAACAAAATGCTGAGCTACACTTGAACAGGAACTACTGGGACATTTCCGAGCTGTGGCTGCTTCTGCCTGCAATAACCAAACTGAGTGGCAACCGCAAGAGACCTTTAAACCAGGGGTCTGCAACCTTTACGATCAAAAGAGCCATTTTACGCCTTCGTTCACTAAATTAAAAGTGTCCAGAGCTGCAACAAACTGCTTCAACTGTGATCATCAACTGGTGGCCCGTGGGCCACTTTAGGTTTGTTGGAGGAGGCTTTTGTGTCCATTAGGGGTGACCTTATGAATCTAAAAATTTCTAATGATTTTCAACATTTATTGATTTTTTTTGTACAATTTATGACAAATGAAAAGACCAAAATCTTGTGTGTGTGTGTGTGTGTGTGTGTGTGTGTACTTGCTCAAATATTTGCAAAACAAATGACAGGAAAACAGCTATAACAAATACTTTTTTGTTTGTATAACAACAAATAAAATTCAGTTTTGTGTTAGTTTTGGTCAAAACTTAAAAGAGCCGCTGCAGAAGAACCAAAGAGCCGAATGTGGCTCCAGAGCCACAGGTTGCAGAACACTGCCTTAAACCATATCAGCCTTACAAATGGCATTAGGACCAAAACTTTTGCATGCTAGCATTGAACTGATGAGCTGCTGTTCTAAGCACATCAGAACTTATTTAAGACAAATCTAAACTTAAATTACTCAGCCAAAACTAAACTGTACGCTTCCTCTGAATATATTATTTTAGTAAAGTCTGGTTGTTAAATTTAGTTTTTATTTATTTATTTGTTTTACTTATGCAGTTGTGAACAGCTGTTTGAATGAATATAAATGGTTTTGTAACTAGCTCCAACATATAACAGGAAAAACAACTTCCTGTTATTTGTGAACTCGTCCCCTCAGATGAGTCACACTTGTCATGGAGTTGACTTCATGGGGTTGCAACAATCTGCATCAGCGTCCGTGACTCCATCTGAACCCCACCACCTCCCTCTGTGGAGCTGAGTGAATCAAATGTGGGGCCCAGTATACAATGCCACACCGACAGACAGAGACATGAGCTTTTCTTTCTGTATTCGAAGAGACAGCTGTCAAAAATCTTGATGTTACTGCGTCACCAGCCCACCCACAGGAGGAGGAAACACTCATTGGAAATGGCAGGCCAAATGTGCTGATGTTCTCAAAAAGAAACACAACTGCTGGGTCTGCAACTCTCCAGTCTCTGGAAAAATCGATCAAACCTCACAGGAAGCTGAAGAGACGATACACGAGCAAGACAAAACCAGTTGTCATGGTTACTGGAATACAGTAAGGTGGGTGGAGGCGGTGAGAAGATATTAACCGATCAACTACAAAAAGATGATTTTTTTAATCCTGTGTTGTGATAAATGAGTTCTTAAATATTCAGAAGATTCATGAGGAAATTAACTAAATCACAATGACATCTTTAAATAGTTGCACAATGCACAAAAAGGATAGGAAATGCCACAAAATCACAATTTACTAGCCAAAATTAGATTTATCTGGAAAATATTATCTAAGAACAACTGGCGGACATGAGGGAGGTCCATTTAATTAGGTTTTCATATTCAAAACATGTGACAAACTATTATGAATGCATGCAAAGGGAAAGAAGTCTTTGTCTACTAACATACATTTTATTGAATGGATATTTTATTGTTAGTGTTTCATAAGTGCAGAACGTCTTTTTATGTAGCCTAACTTATATGTTATACAGATTTAGTAAGCTTTGTATGATCATAGCGACTTACGATGCTGTGGATGAGTGCTCAGACCAAAAACAGGTTTTTCTAAAGGACAATAATGGCATTTTTTTGTTATCTTTATCTGTTAACCTCTCATTTGATCTTTAAATGCAAAGCTACATATCAAACTTGCAAAGCTGCTAACAGTGTGCTCAATAGAGCCCAAGAAAAGTTTTCTACATTTGTATCACAAGACTGATGAGAGGGCTAAGATAGCCGCCTGGTCCAATAACTGTTGGCTAAGGTCACCAATTAAGATGCAAGTGTGTATTTTCTCTTACTCGTCATCCCATACCCCAACATTTTCTAACTTTCAGGGTACAAAATTATGTAAAAAAAAATGACTGAACATTTTCTGTACACATATGCACAAAGTACACGTATTAAATGTGAGATAAAGTCACAAGATAGGTGACCATGATTACATTAATCTGCGTGACTAAGGAAGTGGCTGGGTGGTTCATTGTTTCATTTCTTTAAAAACAGATGTTAAATGTATAATCGTGCACAAATGGTTTTGAATGGATGCATCAAAAAAACGTTGGAATCAGCCATGTTGGTTAGGCCTCAAACCACATTTAAATCTCACCAAACTCCATCACCCTACGTGAAGTGTTTTGACTGAGTTTGTTGCTATTTTGGTAGATTCAATTTATATTTTTAAGCAAAGTGAGTATGTTATAAAGCCATGGTGTACATTTCTGTTGTTTCTGCTTATCCATTCATTCATTTATTGTCTTAACACAAAATATCAGGAACTTACCTTTCCCTTTCCAGTGAGCCTGAGAAGCAAATCCTATGTGCCCTCCATATTTTCGGTTAAATTCTGCCATGAGGGCTTTGTATGGGTTTCGAATCATGAGGATGCTCAAGTCAAAGGCTTCAATCTCTTTCCTGCCACTCTCATGCGTTTTAATGCAGATTGTCCTCCCACTCCTCCAGTGGTCACGTTCCCCTTTAAAGCCTATAACAACAATGCACAGTTTATGTATTTGATCTGTTGACACGAGGCTCTGAATGACTGATCATGTCATAAGATGGTTGAAGTTCACCTTTGTTGTAAAGCGAGCCATCGAAGTAGAAGCTGCCCGTGTAGAAGCCGGTGGCGAGCTCGATGAGGTGGCGAGCCCATGTGTTACCAGCTCCGGGGAAACTGGCGAGAGCCACCAGCTGCTTCGCACGAGTGGGAAGGAAGTGTCGGTCCATGCAGCGGTTATCTATCGCCACAAACAGAACAATAAGGTGAATCACTGATTTGTTTTATAGAAACACTCATACATGACCTTGGCTTTCAATGGCGTTACAAAAGTCCTGCTGCTTTTAAGAAAATCTGAATCAAACAGATTCTGAAAGTCACTAACTTCCTGTTCATAAACAGTTTTGTAAAACTAGCAAAGGTTTAATTATGAAACTTGGAAAACTGGAGGAAGTGATATTAAAAAGAAATGGACATAGTTTGATGTTTTTCTGTTGAAGTGGGTATTATTAGCAAAGTTACCATATACTGGATGACATTTTTTTTAAATGTTCTTCATTAATCCATTTTAAGTAGAAGTAGGTGTTAAAACTAAACAAGTAGTCAGAATGCTTAGACAATATCTGTTCTTTTTTACTTCTGGCTTGAAAATAAACAGAAAATAAAATCTTTTTGAAGAAGATTTCTTCTTGATTCAGTTCAAAATCAATGATCCAGTTTTATTTATTTAATAACTAATACACTGCAGTAATATTAAAATGTTCGGCAAAAAGCTAACAAATTTATGAGTGAATCAAATTCTTATTTACTAAAAACTACAACTTTAAAATACAACTTTATGTTTTTTAAATGGCTCAGGGTTCGAGCAAATGTCACACCATTAAATTATACAAACGGTAAACTTTTAGCTCTGGCTTCATTCAGTTTTAAATTCAAAAGGATACAACAAGCATCGTTTTCTTTACTAATGTGAGCTTTTTGGTTTGGTTTAGATTTTGGTTTGAACAAAATCAGTTTATGCTGCTTTTAAACCAGATTTCTAGGTTTAAACTGTAAGATTTTTGGACGTAAAACATACAGAGAAGATGCTTAACTTGTGCAATGACAGACAGACAGACAGACAGACAGACAGACAGATAGATAGACAGACAGACAGACAGACAGACAGACAGACAGACAGACAGACAGACAGACAGACAGACAGACA
>JARVGS010001792.1:18993974-19010653 GCA_031762315.1 Hypsolebias antenori | reverse complement strand
CCATCCATCCATCCATCCATCCATCCATCCATCCATCCATCCATCCATCCATCCATCCATTCATCCATCCATCTATCATCATCTTTTACCCGCTTCTTCCTTTTTGGGTTGCGGGGGCCACTGGTGTCCACATCTAACATTCACTGTGCGAGATGTGGGGGACATCCTGGACAGAACTCCAGTCCATCACAGGGACACATAGAAACAAACAAGATAAAATCCACTCTCTCACTCACACCTAGGGACAATTTAGAGTTACCAATCAGCCTAACATGCATGTTTATGGTCTGTGGGAGGAAACTGGAGCACTCGGAGAAAACAAACACATGCGTGGAGAGAATATGCACACTCCACATACAAAGTAGAATGGCCCATACCGGCCAGGATTCAATCCAGCAACCATCTCGCTGAGAGGTGACAGCTCTACAACTGAGCCACTGTGTCACATTTTACACCATAAACCTTATAAGTATATTGAAATTAGTTTACTTAAAATTACTGACAAAAAAAAATCAGATCAGCAGAACCATCTTAAACTGTTCAGCTATATTTATGGGTTTATTTGGTGAGCAGAAATATGTTTTGTGTATAAATATTTACATTTTCTCCTCATTGAGGCCTATCTACTTCTAATTTGGTTGAAGCTAACAGTGAGCTACAGTGAAGGAACTCGCATACTGCCGCTTCATGATGATGTAGAATTTAAGCATCAAAACTTTGTCATCACAACTGCTGTCATCAATTTATTTCCACTCCTTGATCATATTCCACCTTGTTTGATGAAATATGAATTAGTTTTCCACTATATTATAGCCAGTTCTCATGTTTCTCTGCATGTTTACTTTATTGCCAGAATTCATTCATTAGACTGCTTCCACAGAACACAGATCCAGTTCAGTGGGTTTTTAGGTCACAAGTATCAAAGAAATCTGTGACATGAACCATCCGAAAGAGGATGAAACTGTGGCATTTTGAACCTAGTCTGTGATGGATGGATGTGTCATATTTTCTAAACAAGTGTTGCAGGACTCAAGTAGCTGGAACCAAGAACACAATCATATACCACCAAAAAGGGTAAAGAAAGGTTTATTTACAGTGGATGGGGGTAAGGTACAGACTTTCTGTGAACAGACAAGAAGCAGAAGCAGATGTTAACAGATGAAAGAATTAGTCTTTTTGCTTGGCAGATGGAGGAGAAGGTAATGAAATCTGGATTTGAGAACAGGTAAGTGCAGATAAGTAGGTGAGACTGAGGAGAGTGGAGCAGGCATGCAGGTATACCAGGCGGAGCTGACTTTCAATTTTTGAGTTTCAGAACATGGACGAAGTTTGGAGCAGAGATGGCATCAAGCAGATCTGGAACTGACAGCTCAGCAAGGTAACGCACCAGGACCGTAAGGACCAGGAGGACCACAGGCACACCTAAGGTTGAATAGAGGTCCATGTAAGTAATATTTGTTTACCATAACTGATGTCAAAAAACTTTTCAACAAATTCGTGTGAAATCATCACCATGAGAGACTAATGGACCACTGCCCAACACAGCAGCAGCTCTGCTTTATAAACACTGGTGGAATCAGCTCTAACGTCTCAGCTCACCTGCAAAACAAAGGAATAAAAAAAATAAAGGGAAGACACAAAACAAAACAAATTCTCACTTACTGGTTGACTGACTGACTGACTACCGTCCATCCGTCTACAAACGCAGCCAAACAGGAAGGTCGGCTGGATGGCTGCATGGTTGGCTAGATGGATGGATGGCTGGCTGGCTGGCTGGCTGGCTGGCTGGATGGATGGCTGGCTGGATGGATGGATGGATGGATGATGGATGGATGGATAGATGGCTGGCTGGCTTTGATGGATGGATGGATGGATGAATGGATGGATGGATGGCTTCGATGGATGGATGGACAGATGACTGGATGATAGCCGGCTGGCTTCAGTGAATGGATGGATGATGGATGGCTGGATGGATGGCAGGATGGATGGATGGCTTGCTGGATGGCCTGCTGGATGGCTTGCTGGAGGGATGGATGGCTGGCTGGCTGGCTGGATGGATGGATGGCTGGATGGATGGATGGATAGATGGATGGATGGATGGCTGGCTGGCTGGATGGATGGATTGATGGCAGGATGAATGGATGGCTGGATGGCAGGATGGATGGCAGGATGGATGGATGGCAGGATGGATGGCAGGATGGATGGACAAGATGTTCTCAGCTTGCTCTCAGGTAATTTGCACAAGAGCGACATCACAGTGGAATGATATTTTTTCCTCTCGTTGCCTCTCTGTCCATGCACGTGTGCTTATACGTGCACACGTGCACACATGATGCAAAGCTGGGGACGAGGCTGGACGTTCAGGGCGCAGTAAGGCAAATATATCTCTCAAATAGATTCTGTCATCTGCTGCACCACCTGAATAAATCCAGTGAGGGGGACACAGTTTTTTCAAAGGAGGCCTCTTCACACAGAATTGCCAGAAAACTCCCTCAGCCCAGCTTCTCATTATGAAAACATCTCATGGACACAACTTATCACGATAAGATGGCTTCCGCTCTATCATCTGCACTCATCTCAGTGGAGTAAATAGCTTCCTATGGGAATTCATTAGACTGCTTTCACTTCCACCCGAAGGAGCATTCCCTTTCAGATCAGATTAAGGACAGGCAGAGGGCTACTCTTATGTTTTATTGAAATCCAGCCTCGGTGGATCTCGGCTGAACATTTTGATGCATTAAAGGTTTATCCGGTCTGTTTTCAGCTAGTCCTCTTTTGACATTTTTCTGTTCTGTTTAGAACCTCGGTTTCTCAGCGTCAACTTAAGGGCAGCCATTCACCAAAAGAAAGCAGCTTTGGCAAGGCTGATACCACACTCAAGCATCAATAGCTCCTCTGTGTATCCAAAGGAAGAACTCTCCATCTCCCCTTTTCTCTTTGAAGAGAGCTCTGATGCGAGCCCAGGTTTTTTTCTACATGTTATCAGCCTCAACTCTGATGTTGCCCATTCACAACTCTATGATCACTTTAAAGTACATTTAAAAACACAAACACTAAAAAGTCTTCTTCAGGGAAAGTGGATCCTGACATTCATTTTAGGAATTTAGACTATCAGTAGTTAAACAGCCTGTGTTTGGGGCAGCTGTGGCTGAGTGGTTAGAGCAGTCGCCCTCCAATGCAAGAGTTGGGGGTTTGATTCCACCAGCAGTCACATGCTGAAGTGTCCCTGGGCAAGACACTGAACCCCTCAGTGCCTCCGATGTGTGTCCCATCGGTGTATGAATGTGATAAAGCACTGATTAGTATTTGTATACAGTAGAGTGCTGTATGAATGGATAAATGAGGGCACAGATTGTGTTGTGAAGTGCTTTGAGTATATTGACAAGACAGAAAGGTGTTCTGTAAGTCCAGTCCATTTATCAATTACAAGTTTTTTCATTTTTAGTTTATCTATTACTACTAGATTTGTTCTTTTTGTAGCTCAGTTAAATTCATAATAATGAATCAACAGTCCCGTACGATCTTGTGTTTTATAGTTTTCTTGCTTGTTGTGTGCAGTGGAAAGTGCTACAAGCAGGTGGTCCTTACACCCATGCTGGAAAAATGTTCACACGACTCCATCTTGGACTCCCTGCCTCACACAGTGACCCTCGTGTCAATGCCGTCTGCGGCGAACGGTAAAAGGGGCTTCTCTGTGTCGGTGCTCAGAGACGTCAACGGCTCGACGAGCGTTCAAGTCAAAGAGTAAGTGGGATGAGTCGTGGCTGATGTCTCACTCATGTGTGATCACAGGATGAGTCATGCTTGATGCAAGACTAATTGTGGGTTTGGTGAACTGCAGGTTTTTATTTGGAAGTAAGTCACTGCAACAAATAAAAGAAAAAAGTTGTTTGATATTGTGTTTCTTTTTTTTTTCAGGTATTTGTCTCAGATTAAATAAAAAAACGTTCAATACAAAAACAACTGGACTTTATTTGTAACAGAAGACGTTTCGCTCCTCATCCGAGGAGCTTTCTCAATTCAAAGGTCTCTCTTGTAAGAGTCCTCGAGGCTCAATGACATTAACCTGTCTAAATAAAGGTTGAATGAAAAAAGAGCAAAGAGTGTGGGGTTCAGGTTTTAAAGGCTAAGATACACACATACATGTGTAGATTGACAAATCACACCTCACACCTTAACATTAGGGTGTAACGTCTTCTGTTACAAATGAAGTCCAGTTGTTATGGTATTGAACGTTTTTTGTTTTTTAATTTTACCATGTCCTGGATGACTGAGAATCTTCACCAGCATTTGTCTCAGATTGTTTTACAGACAGTTTTGCTGACATAACCCACTACTCACTTTGATATTCTTGTTTTGCTCCAGGGTGAGAGGGATGCTGATCAGTCCAGAGGTGCGAAACGCCATCCATGTTGGAGACAGAATCTTGGAGATCAATGGCCTTCCTGTTGGGACGTTAATGGAGGAGGAGGTGAGCTCCCGATGCCGATGGAGTGATGTGTCAATTAAAATTAGGAGGAAACTCACAAATTTCCTCATCATTTCCACGCTTTGAGTGCATCCTGAGCAGACATGTTGTTTTACAGCAACATTTACATGTAGATTTTTACAGTTCTCACATTCTTCAGCCGTTAGAGAAAGGTACACGAATGGTTTAAAGGCTTGTCCTCGCAGCCTCGCCCTCACATTCCAAAGAAGGGCTCGTGTTTTCTTCCTGATTGATTTGTTTTTGTCTAGCTTTTTCTCTTTTTTTCCACCAACCATTATTATGCTGTTTGTTTTAAAGTGTGCATTTAGTCATTTTTTTAATCGCATCATATTTTCACAGTTTAATGGCCACTCTAAATAAGTCTATTTATGAGCAAATCAAACTGTTTTGTTTTGCACGGTTAGAGCCAAACGTTTTGGCTGTGGCACAAATGATGTTTTATGGATTCAGTATGTATTTTTTTACATGTTTTAAGCTATGTTGAACGACAACTTGTGCATTAAGGCGTTTCTCAGCAAATACACTGAATACCTTCTATGCAGAGAGTTGCTCAATATCAACCTCTGGACCAAATCCAAACTAGTGGTGACTCATTCAGATCTTTTCCACCTGCTTTTTGACACATTCTCAATAAGGGTCAAATCTAGAAAAGGTAAAAGTCCAAAATTTCAATATTTTAAAGAATTGGTTTCCGAACCTTTCTGTTTTCGACTTGCAAAATAACAATAGCAGAGACTTGTGACCCAAACTGGTTTTGGTTGGAAAGCATGGAAATTTGGTCAAATAAAGGAGAGCATAGTTCAACATTCACTAGACTGCTTTATCCACTACACTAACTCTTCTGGAACAGCTAAGGTAAAATGATGTTGCAGTCATTCTTAAAAAGATTTATTTCTAAAAAATATTTGAAGATCCCACCTTGATGTTTTGTGACTCTCAGCAATATACCGAGGCTCCACCGTTTTAGAGCTTCGAGTCACTTTGTTTTCCCTTTTGCCTTGTGACACGGTGCTTCATCCTCTTGGAAAGTACAGTACACAGATAAACGAACTGTGCTTGGATTGCTGCAAATGTAGCATTTAAGAACATTTTGATACCACTTTCTATTTATAGCGGAGTTTGGGAGCAGAACCATGAGTAAGACTGTGTTTTGGATGAGAAGCAACCCGACACATGGATTGTATCAAAATGCCTCACTGTTGGCACAAAGCAGGACAAGTGATATTCCAGATGTCCCAAAAAATTGAAAGGATTGATGAAAGATTAAAAAACTGCTTCCTGCAAAGTTTTAGTCTGTTCTTGATATTGTTCTTGAATAGAAGTGGCTTCTTAGCTGCCCATGGCACATGTCTCTGTTGTTGTGAATATACAGAAATTAAGTTAAGCTGGTAATATTTTGCCAAGGCAAAAAAAAAAAAAAACTGCTAAAGTGGGTTTTATAAAGTAACCTTTTTAAGCTAATAGGTTGGGGGTTTTTTTCCAGTGAATTTAATATTATAAATCTGCCAAAAAGTCTAAAATTGGTGAATTATAAAGAAAAATACTGAAGCCACAAAGTCTGCAAAACCATGTCTGTTGTCTAAACTTGGGCCCATGACTGTGAAGTCCTATAATATTATTTTTTTGACATAAATGATACAAGAGAAAGCTGGCTTCATTAGAACAGAAGGTGCATTTATATTTTCATCACACGTTCTGATTTAGTGATGAGGGTTGCACTTCTTTTGCATTAAAAATAATTAATATGGACAATCCTGGGAGAGGTGGGAAACATTCTCGTGAGAAGTTAATTAGAAAATCTTGAAAATCTCTGCTCATTTAGGTGGATGACCTCATTCATCGTACCAGTCACACGCTGCAGCTGCTCATAGAGTACGACCCAGTCAGGCAGCGTTTGGACCGGCTCAGACTGGGCTCGCCCAGAAACCAGCTGGAAGTGCCAGCCACGTCCCGCATGCGTCTGTCCTCGCCGTCTGACACGGTCCTGGAGAGGACGGACAAGGTTGAAGACAGCACGCTGAAAAGGAGGTCTTTGAGGTGCGTTGGAGCGTCTGAAACGTAACGTCATCCGCAACCGCTGAGAGAAAAGGCATGCACAACTTTTAAAACGTCCTGTTTAATTTGATTTCAGGCGTAGTAACAGTACATGTAAGTCTCCTGGACCAAATTCACCCAAAGAGTCGCCTTTAATAACAAGAGACATCGGACGCTCTGAGTCTCTGAGATCCTCCAGTAGCTGCTCTCATCGCATTTTCCGACCATGTGACCTCATCCACGGAGAAGTCTTGGGAAAAGGCTTCTTTGGGCAGGCCATCAAGGTGAGCCATCAGTTTTTCACCAGGCATCGTATCCATCTTTCACCACTCTGAGCTTCAAATGACGCGTGTTTCTCACAGGTGACTCACAAAGCTACAGGAGAGGTGATGGTGATGAAGGAGTTGATCCGCTGCGATGAAGAGACGCAGAAAACTTTCTTAAAGGAGGTTAGTAATCAGCAGCAGGGGAGCTGTGATCTCTCACAGACAGAACTGTCTCGGTCAATAATCACAACAGAACGCACTCTGCACGCTCCAACAATCAGCTCTTTGTTATTCAGAGGTTGCCCCGTTCGTCTTGTGGGAACACATTAGTTTGATTTGTACTTAATCCTTTTTGTTGTGGCTTAAACGTCCCGGTTGCCAGGAACTGATCAAGGATAACTTGCTTGTCATAACGAGGAACTTCTCGTTTTCTGTCACACGCCCCAATTTCAGGTCAAAGTGATGCGAAGCCTCGATCACCCCCACGTTCTGAAGTTCATCGGTGTGCTGTACAAAGACAAAAAGCTCAATCTGATTACCGAGTACATCGAGGGAGGCACGCTGAAGGATTACATCAGGGACATGGTGAGCTCAACTCATTCTGGTTCCTCTTCCACAGCAACAGAGCTCACAGTGCTGTAGGATGAGAGACGTGCAGTAAACTTGATAACTGGCAACCTGACATGGCAACGTGCTTAATTTTAAGATGAACGGGAGAAGATGTAGGAAGTGAAGCAGATCTTATCCTCTCACAATTTGTTAGTTTTGAGAGGAGTATTTTTTTTATCTGGAAGATTTTAAGCATGATGAGGCAGGCCAGTTTAAGTTTTTTTTTATTGATTTTTATTTGTTTATTAACCCTATAATTATATTGTATATTAACCCTATTTAGCTTCCATTCTTAAAATCTATTCCAATTTAAGGTTAACACTTACCTCACTTATATGCCCTGTAAACCTTTTATTTATTTTATTTTGGACTAACAGGACGTGTTTCCATGGGAACAAAGAGTAAGCTTTGCTAAGAGCATCGCCTCTGGCATGGTGAGTTGTCCTTTTATTACTGTTTTAAATGAAACTTTTGACCGTTTTAATCATTTAATGGAAGTTAGATGTTTTTGCTTAAAATTATTTGTTATATTTTAAAAAGGTTAGCAGATGTTTGCTATCTCGGTTTATTAGTTACAGTAAAATCTCATAGATTTTGTCACACAAATGTGCGTGACTTTTACAAATCTGCCTTTTTTTTTTTTTTTTTGTTTGTTGTTTGTTTTTAGGCCTACCTTCATTCAATGAGGATCATCCACAGAGACCTCAATTCTCATAACTGCCTGGTTAAACTGGTACGTGATGTTTCACCATCCATGACACAGCAGAAAATGTTCACAGTAGTGGGTGTGAAGTATTGTTGTTTTGTAAAGTGATTAAAAGCTTGTGTTGATCTTAACAGGACTATTTGCAAATCATTTAATAATATTAACATGGAATCAAGGTGACGCTAAATTATTGAAACATTTTGTTGTGCAAAACAGATTTTACTAAGCTTCACAACACCCTAAACAATAAATTGCACCTCAGAGTCACTACGATTATAAACATCCTCCAAACTTATTTAGAACCTTTACCACTCCTTGATTGTTGCTGTTTTCTCTCTTGGGACATTTCGCAATCTGTCATCTTTTCTCTGCAGGACAACACTGTCGTCGTTGCAGACTTTGGACTCTCTCGGCTCATCAAAGAGGACAAAGTTAAACCTCCTCCTGAAAAACCTTCCAACAAGAAAAGGGTGTTCAGACGCATTGACCGAAAGAAGCGGTACACAGTTGTGGGAAACCCTTACTGGATGGCTCCAGAGATGCTAAATGGTGAGTCATTAAAAGAGAAAAGAAGATGATGATGTGCCCCGTCGCTGAGGGATTTGCATAGTGAATGTTCATAGCTTTCAAGATGAGTGTTTTTCTGGACTGGAATTGAACAGGGAATGTGAGTAAACCTTAGTGTTTTTAGAGCAAGATATTCAAGTGTGTGTAAGTTTTATGCATTTTCGAGTGACAGATCCTGTCAAGCAGAGGGAGCAATTTGACCAGGCGCAATAGTGGAGCCAGGGGGTGGCCTTGGCCACCATAGATTATTTGGGCACCCCAAGGTCCAACCCAGTCATTTGAGGAATTTATACTTCTAAGCAATATGAAAACTAGAAAGCATAGCTAAGTCAAATGTTAGGGGTGGTTGGTTTGCATTTACCATATTTTTGCCCTGTAAGTCACAGTTTTTTGTATAATTTACATGCTCTGCAACTTATACGCCGAAGCAATGTGTTTAGGGATTTTTTTCCCCATACTGTATTTATAAACCACTTAGTGGCTGAGAATGATGAACATTAACATTTTCAGCCACTAGATGGCAGTTGAGCGGTGTAGCATGCCGTTCTATCATGTAAAAGGTAAAAGTGGATATTAATGACAAAATCAGCTTGTCATAGACTGCCACCGTCGTGGCAACAACCATCAAATCGGCTTCATTTTGCTACGCCACCCTGGGAAATGCAGCTCATTTGACTGTTGATGTGCATTTATTAAGTAAAAGTTCAACTGAGACACACCTTTACTATAAAGTCGAGCTAACAAATAATTGTTTTTAGGTGGTTATCTTGTTAAATTTTGAAGAAATGGACTGCGAGTCGCCCCCTGCACGTTCATGTTTCCGCGTATCAGCTTTTGAAAATGCAGCTGATTTGACCCTCATAGTGCATTTATTAAGGAAAACTTAGACTGAGACTCATCTTTACTATAATTTCGAGCAAACAAATAATTGTTTTTAAGTGTTAATCTTGTTGAATTCTTGTTCAAGTCCTCCCATGCACGCTCCCACGGCCGCCATTTGGCAGCCAATTGATTTTTGGCACAACACCGGCCCACATTTCTGGGTTGGGCCCACATTTCTGGGTTGTCAGCGGTGACGTGTAACAAATGCAACGCGTCAGCGGTGACACATAATAGATGACGTATATGACGAAGCAACATATTTATGGATTTTTCCACTTTATTAGACATACAGTATTTGGACAGATGTGACTTATAGGGCGGTGCGATGGGTACCGTGAAAAATGCTGTATATTTACACACACACACATATGTTAAAATTCTGACATGGCAGCCCAAATTTTCAAAATGAATCTTTATGCCTAGATGTAGCCACACGCCAAACAGGAAGTCAGTACCTCACTTATTTTTCAAGTTATTATGCTCACAACATGCACGGTTGCACAGAGGTTATCCACAACAGCTGAAGAAAATGAAATAAAAGTGAACTAATGTAAAGAGGAGGAAACATTCAGAGAAGACGTGCTTTATCTTTGCTGTCGTTTCAGGTAAACGCTACGATGAAAAGGTGGACGTTTTTTCGTTTGGGATCGTTCTTTGTGAGGTGAGCTCAAACGTCTGCTTTTATCTCACCTCTGAATGGAAACTCATTTTTTAATGATCAAAAAGTTTTAACACTAAACTTAACTCCTGAAGACCTAAAATGTAGTCGTGTGCACCAATTTCAATTTTAGGATACATGTATTTTACAGACATTTTTCATGAACTGTTTTGTCTATGAATCAGATCATTGGGAAGGTTTACGCGGACCCTGAGTGCCTCCCCAGAACTCTGGACTTTGGCCTAAATGTTGTGAAGTTTGTGGAGAAGTTTCTCCCTGAAGACTGTCCACCAGCGTTCTTTTCTCTCGCCGTGGCGTGTTGTGATCTCTCGCCAGACATCCGGTGAGCATCTGCTGTTGTTCAGACAATGTGTAACAGCTTGCACTTCACTTCTAGCAGGCTGTGGATGTTTCTTTTTTCTTAAATGAAACAAGCTAGCAAGCTTTGGTCAAAACACAACATTCATGCTCATTAATCCAGGTGTACATCCACCAACGGTCAGTCAGGTCAAATTCAACAGAAATGACATCAAATCCAATTCATTTGCTCCGCCTTTTTTTAATTTATTTTTTATTTTGAACAGATTTTGGAGGACATGCATTGTCATTGCAACTTTGCCCCTCTCTGTTTTGTTGTGTTTGTGTCCATACCAGTTTAAACTTTTGCTTTATTTTCTGTCTTGCACTTTTGTTTGGTTGGTGTGTTTTGTCCGGTGCAGTTGCACCTCAGGGCTGAAACACAGTCAGACAAAAATAAGCACTTTGAGCCTCCATCTGGACCTGCTTTCACACGGATACGCCTCTGCAGCCAGATTGCTTCCTCGTGTTTCTCTCAACCTCGTCCGTCTGGTTCTAACCTTACAACCTTCTGTTTGCCCTCGCTGATGTTTCTTTGTTTCTTTCCTCCTCGCTCCAAAGACCAACTTTCCAGAAGCTTGAGGACTGGTTTGAAGCTCTTTCTCTGAACCAGGAGCTGGGAATCCCTCTTCCAGCTGAACTGCATCAACTCTACTGGCTTAAAGACCCGGTCCAGGCAACAGAGCAGCTGTTAACTCCAACAGCTTCCTCACCAGACTGCACCGACGTGACAGGCAATGGCACATAGGGTTGGACCAGTTCTCTGATGCCTCTTTACTGCTGCACTAATAATGTGGGTGATGAAAGTCAGGAAGGAGAAATTGAACCCGAGCCAAGTTAGAATCCGATCACCCAGTCGCCCTGTGAGTGACCATGAGTGCCAATGAACTGCACTGAGTTGAAAAAACACATTTCAGTCACTTTTAATTACTTATTTTTTTAATTACTGGGTTCTCATTTAACAGCACAGCGGTGTTGTTGTTGTTGTAGTATATTTTTTGTTTGTTTATATTTTTCAAACACAAAAGGCAACCTCACATGATTCTTTTCCTGTGGAGAGGAATGTTTGTAAGGTGACAGAATTTGAGCAATGTTTTCTTTTTTTTTTTTTTTGGCTTTGAAGTTTTTTGTTTTCACTTCAAGCCTTAAAAAGATGTGGCTTAAAGCCTCTGCCGTAAAGAAAACCCAAACCCTGACAGTCGAGCTACAGTGCAGGTCAGGATTGTTGGCAGCCACTAACTTTCAGCACAGCACGTGGAAAAGTTTCGCAAATGCAAAACAAATAGTTTGACAATAATAAACAGTTATTTAGTCAAATAAAAATACAAACATCATGCACGCAAACCATAATATGGTACTATTCTCTGACTCAACTTGTAGTTGTTTTGCAGCCATCTTGAAGCTTCTTTTTACATCTGCTGCTTGTTTCTGACGCCCTTTAATCACAAAGATTGATATAACAGAAACGCAGACACCGCACTCAAAAGAGCAAAAGAGGTCAATTTTATCAAGTCTTGCTACTTTGTGTCACTCTTTTAGTAAGCCTTGCTTCCTTGGATAGATAGATAGATGAATGAATGAACGATCTTTACAAACTGAAATCACAACTTTTGTTCTGCCTGAGGCAGCTCAGATATCTGACTTTATTTTTCTCATCCTAAATGGCTTAATTTCAAACTGTTCCAGCAACTCTACGCTTGTAGCTGTTACAGTTGTTTATTTTTCAATAACACTTTCACAGCTTGTAAATTAGTCTTACAGTCTGCAAAGAAACAAGGTTTGGACAAAAATTAAAGCAAAGCCCATGGGGACTTTAAAACATTTCCTGTTCTGTTAAAAAAAAAAAAAAAAAAAGCACAAACTGCTGAGATTTGAACCAGGAACTTTCCTTCTGTAAAACATTACAACTTAACACAAAACACTTCCAAATAATGTTTACCGGTAGTTAGTTTTCTTTGTTTTGAGTGCCGTAACTTGTGTTCAAAATCTTTGTTCAGGGTTAGTTTTTTATTTAAATTAAATGTTGCTTATAATTTATTAGATGTCTGTGCATGAAATTTATTGGAGCTGATAAAACTGACCAGCACTGGAAAGAAAAGGCAAAGCATGAAGGGAACGGGTTCAGTTTTAAGCAGCTGTGGTGATGGAGTGGGGGACAAACGATCTTAAACAGTCTCATCATGTTGATTTAGCAGAACACGGTAGGGACATGTCTTTGTTCCAAGTGTCACGTTCTCATTTTTTGCCTTTGTAATCTGAAGAGTTTATCTACTCTTTTTAAAATTAATTAATGAACATTTTGAACTATTTTAATTTCGACAAGACTGTTTAAAATGTTGTGAATCATTAAAATTAATCTTATCGGAGCTGACGATGAAAACTTTGTACAATGAGGTATGATTTTTTTTTTTCTCTTTACCTGATGTATATAAACATGTACATATGATACTCCTAACTGGATTTTTTTTTTCTAATGGGAATTTATAGATGTTTAGACATTTCGACAACAGTGCTCTCATCAAGCAAGGTACTGAAGACCACTTGTAACCACTTTTATTTATATTACTGTAGAATTTCATGAATAAACCTTCTGAAAGTTTCTTTATTTGAAATTGTCACTACTTTGTTATTTTTGACAAGTTACTGCTGCGTTCCTGTTTCCATTTATGGACATAATTAAATAAGAACCTTAAAAAAAACTGAGGGAGATTTATATTTAAAAATAAAGCGACTTTAAGATATGTTCTCCTCACTGAGTCAGGAGGACCTGCAAAAAATTTTTAAAGGGGTGGTCATACTGAAGACCAGGGTGGCACACCGGAACCAAAAGCCAGGATAGAATTTCTGTATTATTATTTTTAATACAGCAATTTTTATATGTACACCTACTTTAACATCTTATTTTTCATCTAACTGAGAAAAGTAATCACTATTCAATTTAGTGAAGCTTGTAAATTATCTATCTATGAATGTATCTATTTATATACTGTATATACATATAGTATATAACATATATGTATATAATTTATATATATATTGTATGTGTGTGTGTGTATCAGAGTCAGAGTCTTTATTGTCATTTGCACCACATGGGGTACATGTGATGAAACGAAATTATGTACACAGGTGTGTACACAGGTATGTGTGTGTGTGTATGATTTCTTCACAACCATTGAACTAATTTTAAAAATATCTAACTTATATGACATTAGTTATTATGACTACTTTAATTTTGCTTTTTTGCTGAGTGAGAAGCTTCCAAATCGCTTTGCTCTGCTTGTATTTCTCAGATTGACCACTTTTCACTCCAACAGTGCTGTTCTTTACAACGTCCAGCAGAGGGCGCCAGAGCTCAAATATTCTTGCTAGCTAGCCTCAATGGATGGATAGATACGGGTACAGATCAGCTTGTGAATGTGTTTTATAATTTATTTAACAATTAAAAAATACTTTGCACTTTAGTGTCAATTTTATTTCAGTTTGAGCATCAAAAATATTCAGACGCCTGCCAAAAACAAATGCTGAACAGTACAATGAGTACATTAAGAAGGAAATGAATTCACAGACACTAGAAATAATTAAACATCTACAACAATCACCAGGGATGAAGGTCCAGCAACAGCCACAACAAGTGGATCGGTTTACCTATCAGTAAAACAGAAACACAGTAAAACCTGATGGTGCATCATAAAGATAAACAACTCTTCTGTGTCTTGATTTCTACTTGCATACATGCATTTTTCTAAAACTATTGTAGTTTTTTTATTTTTTAAGATGGAAAAACTGAAGGCTAACAAACTCCACAGTCATGCACATGCATAGTTTTTGAATGCTTGAAATAAATGCCAACTAATGCAGGAGTGTCATCATTTACCATTCTCTGCAAACGTCTGAATAATCAAACCTAAGACAGTAGACTTCTTTAGCACAGTCATGCACTGCCAAAACAGACTCGAGGTTTGCTTTTTAGCCCCTCTGTGTTGTGGCAGTGCTATTTTGTCCTGACGACTAACTTTTGTGCCTCATGCATCCTGAGAGCACTTCCTGTCACTCCTTAACCTGTGGACGAAAAAGGACGTGTCTTCTTTTCATGTCTGAGCTGCAGATGGTCGTTATTAGCATTTTGGAAAATTCAACTCGCCTGGCGGAGAACTAACAGGAGGAAATACATTCAGAAGAATTGAGCTAAGGCAGTTTCTGAGCTGGAGGCTTTCCTTCATTTTTTATATGCCGTTTGCCTCGTGTGTCCCTGTTAACAGAGAGAACTGCTTTTGGGCACACGTTTGTGTCTCCAGCGTGTCTCCAAAACAAAACACTTTGTAGGAACATGTTTCTTGTCTCCCTCGGCACAGCCAGCGGGACACAAAAATCAAACACCTATTCATCATGTGACCACACGTTCCTGGGAAAACAAGACTGTGTGGATATTTTCCAATACAGTCATCATCATGTAGTTCAACTCAGAGAAACACGGAGCTGGGGGGTGTTTTTGTCCAAAAGCATCGTATCACAGTCCTGCTTGAGGACTTTGTGCTTCCTCATGCTCCAGGAGTGCCGGCATGCTGCCCCATGAGAGGGTCCCCTCCCTCCTGCACGGGGGTGGTCTCCTGTTGGGCCGTTATCACTATGGTGTTCTCGTCTATGAGCTCGCAGGTGGGATTGGAGAAGGCCGACAGGGGCAGGGTGATCCTCTGCATCTCGCGCTCGTACACCCGCTGCTCGCGCTGCTTCTTTAGGTCTCGAGCCCTAAACACAAACACAAAGCACAGATTTAGTTCAATGTTTCAAATTTCTACTGAATGGCATTTTTTAAAAATCAAATCTAATATTACGCACCAGCATTGCCTTTTTATTTGAAAACATTTTTACAGATTATATACGCCAACATATCTAAGCCATCGTTATTTGTGCTTTGCTTTCAATGAGTAAGACTTTCTTATAAAATATTCAAGTGATCTTCTTGATCAATAGTTCTTCAGCTTAGCAAACAAAATGTAATATTTCCTTCAAAAAAAATGTTAGAAAATTGATTTAAGAAGTGGAAAAAGGCAGTTCAAGTTCACAACAAAAAATTAAGTCAAAGTCAAAGTTACTTTATTGTCATTCACACCACATGGTACACAAGGTGGAACAAAATTGTGTACACAGGGTCCCAGTTACATCCAACAATAAAATGTAAAAGAAAAACAGTAATAAAATCTAAGATATGAACTAAGAAAAACATAAACTACAAATACACTAAGCACTAATAGTATAAAAACATTACGTCAAACAGCAGCACGAACATGAGTCTGTGTGAGCAGAGATATTATTTGAATATTTGGATTATTTGGATTGTTTGGAATGGTGTTCATTCCTGTAATGGTCTACAGACATTGAAATAGCTGAATTTTTGTGACTTAAGCTAAAAAACATTATTTTGTTCTCTCAGTCTTTCACATGGAGATAAGGATATTTGAATATTTATGTGAAAAATTGCATCTCCACAGTTCTTTATACTATATTCATTTATTTCACTGATCTACAAACCTAAAAAGTTGCAAAATTTGATGTAGAATTTTTTTGTTTCCTCTATCCTAAACATTTTATATCTTGTTCCCAGCAATGTATCCAAAAAGGTCAATTATTAAAACATTAAATATCCAAAATATGTCAGTTTCAATATGGACATATTTATTATCCATTAGTCTAAGTCTATCTATTAGTATGTTTAGAGGTTAACTTGATTAGTGAATTATCAGATTAGGTAGACCCCCACCAACACCCCTGAGTGATAGGGAACACGTTGATCAATTTAAATAAATGAGTAACAGATTACCAAACGTTAACATCAGTGAGACTTTAGACACATTCCAGAGACTCTTTGACTTTGGACATCTCAAATCTGCTGTGACTTCACCAATGCACCGTCTTCCCTCTGCCTGCTCCGTGTTCTCGTTTACATGTACAGTATGTTGTGCCGACTGTTGGTGTCTTTGTCCTTCGCTCCACCCACTCCTGAAAGAGATGCAGATTAGCTTCTCTCAAATTTGGCCAGTTTTGTAAAGTTCACAAGCTGTTTGCATCACTTTTTGAATGTAAACGTCCTGCTTAGATGTGTGGTTTTGACAT
>JARVGS010001792.1:18972932-18992839 GCA_031762315.1 Hypsolebias antenori | reverse complement strand
CCCCCCCCCCCCCCCCCCCCAGATCATTTATTAGTTACAACCGAGGATAGAATCAGGCAAAGTTTATGAGTAAAAAAAAAAAAAAAAAAAACTTTATTATAATAAGTTTTTTCTGAAAAAATATAACAGTAACAAAATTTTCTCCATACTTTGTGATGACTGGATTTTTTTCCCTTAAACAAAGTGCACAAAATGATCACTCAAGAATAAAGTAAAACATGGTGTTCAGAAACTATGATAATTAAATAAAAATTGTCCCTTCGTTTCTCTCTTTTGGATTTTTTTTTCTCTTCTTAAATAAACTGTACAAAGTTATCACACCGCAACAAATGTCATGAAACAGAAAAATAGATTTAGGATATAAAGGAATAAAACTAAATTTCTCCTCTTAAGTGAATTTCTTTTCTGGGTTTGAAAAAAATAATTGCAAATCAAAAATAATGAGTGAAAATACAATAAATAAAGTGTCAATAACAAAACAGCCTCCAAAGCGTTGAGTTCAAAGAACTCTTCCCAGCAGCCTCTCTGTGGGCCTGCTCTGTGCTGTGACAGGCGGCTCTGACACAGTCGCATCTTTGATGAAACCGCAGCAGCGCTTACAGCCAAGAAACTGAAGCTAAATTATTGATCTCATTACACTGGTATTAATCAATATCAATAACCATGTTGGTATTGAAATGACCGATATTTGGATCGATCTGCACACCACTAATAACCAGCAGCAGCTGTCAGTCCATTTTGTAGAGGGAAATCGAGACACGGGTATAAAACAGTAATGATAAATGTGTTGCAGAATGACATCATGGTACTTTCAGCTGAGCGTGGTCTGCTCATCAATAAACTGTGTTTGTACATTTTAACACCAGCAGATGCTCTGCAGCCTGAACTGGGATGAAAACTGGCGCTAAAGGAAACTCCACCTCATGTTCCTCATGGAAGTTTAAGATTAAATCTGTTCTGCTGCCGTTTCACGTTGGTCTACTTTTTTATTATTGTTGTTTTCTCTACTTAGCCAATGTTCTGTTCATAATGTTCACTCTAAATGTTATTCCTCTCCCACCTCTTTTCACATTATAACTGTGAGCCCAGTTGTTGGTTCTGTTAGTTCATATAGTAGTTCAAAGCACATGTGTCAAACTCAAGGCCCGCAGAACAAATCTGAACAAACATTTATTTCCCCCCCACTACAAAATATATTTTAAATATAGCTCTCAGATTCAATTAGAAAAATGTAACTCTTAGATCATCTGCTGTGATGATCCTGATTATTTTTATTTGACTCTTGTCTTTTTCACTACAAACACAGAAGACAAGTTATCTCTGTGCTTTAAACATTCCCTTCATATAATTAAATACATTATGGGATTGTGAGATGTAGGCTGACTTCATTACTTTTTTTTAATTATGAAGTAGTTATTTAGTTTCTCAATCATCTTTTGGTTCTGCGTTTAAACTTATGTTGTATTCACCAAGTAAAGTGTACTTTAAAGATGTTATAACATTTGCTCTGGCATGGTTGATTTGGTTTATAGTCACTGGTTTTACACATGAATTGCATATTTTGGGCTCACGTGAGCAGTGAGGGAGGAAGGGCCGGAGCAGGTACAGTACAGGACGAGGAGGGGGCAACTTTAGTGTTTGCTCACGGGTCGACTCTGAGACGTAAAATAAATTTCAAGCAGAGGTTCTGAAATATCCGTAAGACTCTATGCACATTTATAGTCGTGAAAAATCTGTATAGTTGACGGAAAATCTGTAAGACTTGACATGTGACAGTGAAATGAGGTATATATACACTACAGTACATACGTTAGGGTGAAAACGAAAAGGATTTTTAGAAATTGCTTTCATCTGTCAGTGTAGGTGGCGAAATCGCCGCCTGTTATCGAGCAGGCAGCTCGTGCCATTGGCAAGCCTGCAGTGAGGGAAAACAGTGCTGGTGCATTAAAGCAAATGGAAACGCCACTTTCCTGCATGGGATGGCTTTTTAAATCAATCAGCGATACACTTTTGAGGATTTATTCACACTGCTGCAAGGTAAAGCTTTTCTTTCAAAGCTGCATCAGCACTGAAAGCTCTGCAAGTCCTTCTAGAGTTACAGTCTTCTCAGATCATGTTGTTTTGATATAAAATTATCTTTAGAGACGACAAAAAGCCACATTGGGAACAATGCATTTCTTAAAAAAACTATCAAAATCCGTCTGATTTCTCTGAACAGCTTATCAGAAGACACATGAGCAGTTCATGTTTCTGCTGTGCTGAAGTCAGTGCTGGGTCCAACCTGATTTTTCTGTGCAGTATGGGATATTTTACACACAGCACTGACACAATCAGCAGCTTAACAGAGCATGCAGGCGTAAAAAGTCTTCAAGCGTCATCAACCTTTGGCCTCATGTCAAAACCAAAGTGGATGTGATTAACAGACGAATGAAGAAAGTGACAAAGAAGTTTTCTAAGAAGAAAAGCTCGTAGTTTGTGACGGGGACGACTCTCTTAAACCCTGATGTGACCTGACGGTGTGTTTTAGCTCCTGACCTCTTATAGAAGTAGCCCAGAGTGATGCCGACTCCAAGCAGGATAATAATCGCCATCATGAGGATGCCCAGGACATAACCTGTAAAAGCAAAAGATAAAAGTGGAAATATTAGACGGTGCAAATAGATTTTTAGGTCCTGCCTGTCAAATATGGCTAATTCAAACTACAGGTGCAAGCTACCAGCCATGCCGAGGTCCTTCTTCTTCTTGGGTTCTGTTCGAACCCTCTGGCTGATGCCCATCACCGGCTGCACAGCAGCAGCTTTTTGTTGAGAAGCTCCAGGCGTGGTGGGTCTGAAGCTCTCTGTAGAGGGAGACATCTCTGTGGGGCTGAGGGATTCTTCTTCTACAGCTGAGGTTTGCTCTGCAGACACCATGAAATGAAACAACTACATGATTCTTCTGGTAAATATTCAGCTTTTGTTGTTGTTGCTGTTACCACCTATAGCAATAAATGTGAAATATGTTTAACCAGGAAATTAAAAAGTTCTTTTTTTTTTGACATGGCAAAAGTTTAGACAAGCTTAACATGTTATAAGCAATTCTGCTAAAAAAATACATTGTTGCCTTTTCTTTAAATTTGTTCTGTGTTGAAAGAATTTGAATTTTGTGAAGCTAGAATGAATTTGTTGCAAAGCTGCAGCTCTGTGTTAGTCTGCTCAGTTTGAACCACAAAGTAGGCGACACTTTAGCCATTTCTCTACTTTTGGATCATCTAGTATAGGGAGGGGTCTGCAGCCTGTGGCTCTTTGGTCCCTCTGCAGCAGCTCTTTCAAGCTTTGACCAAAACTAACATAAAACTGAATTTTATAGGATGTTATACCCACAACAAGCAATGACTACGTTTAGCAGTTTTCCTGTCAATTCCTTTGCAAATATGTGGATACTAGTACTAATACACAGAGTAAATTATACTCTAATTTTATGCTTGATTTCTTCAAAGTAGGATACCGGTACTCAATTTCTCCACAATGAAAAAAAAAAAAAACACATAAGCCTGCACAGTTCTTTTTTTAATGGCAAAATAATATATATTTTTATTTCTTTACAATAATCCAGTTTTCTGTGATAGACTTGTGGCCTGGACATGGGTACCAGTGACCCCCTGCAACCCGAAAAGGAAGAAGCACGTAAAGATGGATGGAATCCAGTCTTTTCTTTTGTCTCAAAATGTAAAAACATCAATAAATGTTAACAATCATTAGATGTTTTTAGTTTAATAATTTCAAACCTACTGGCCAGAACAGCTCCCTCTAACAAACTTAAAGTGGCCCATGGGCCACCAGTTGATAATGACAGTTGTAGCAGGTTTTGCAGCTCTGGACTCATTTAATTTAGTGAACGAAGGGGCGGAAATGGCTCTTTTGATCGTAAAGTTTGCAGCCCCCTGTATATTCATTTGACTGGAGGAATTTAAAGATTTGGGGAAAGCAATATAAAACATCAAAACCTTAATTTTTGATAAATAATAAAGATGAGAAAATAATAATAAATAAAGATGAGAAAACTGCGTAAACTTTATTTTATAACATTCCATACTGTGCTGACTCCTGAAAAGAGACATGGATAACTGATACTGAACTAATAAAGCACCTTCACTTCTTCAGCCTATTTCTTTACTTAGTTAAATCTGTCCTAAACATCAAGTTATTTAATATTCCACAATATAAGTTATGCATCATGTGAGCCACGTGGTTTCCAATGACTGGAGGTCCTCTGGTATTAACACTCATGTAAACCAAACTGCTTTCTTTTTGTGGTCAGAACTTTAACTGTTTTATATAACTAGTCTGTTTTTTTTTTTTTTTCTTATACCAGCACCAGACATAAGTTGTTCAAGCTCCACTTTTAGTTAAAAAAAACAGGCAAGGGGAACTGAAGATGCCAACATCTGCTCATTAAATCTGTTCAGTTTCCTCCCTCGGAGTTGTTTATGAACTTTACCCAAGTCAAGTCATGGAGCGAAGCAGCCAATTAGCTGCCGTCTCCACGAGGAAACGGCTCCTCGGGGCCAATGAGAGCAGCTTCTGGGCTGGATCGACGTCTTTCTTCAGTCTGAACTCTCCGACATGTGCTCAGCTTTGTTGTTGTTTGACTTGTTCTCACAGGAAACAAAAGGAAGCCTGTGTCTTTCTCACAGCAGCTGAGCTCTGACCAACTGACCTACTCCACAACACTTTTAGGTGGAAAATTAAACTGAACAATACCCTGATGCATGCTCAATAATCCAGGTAGAAAAATCTAAAAAAGCTAAGTCTGGTCCTCTGGACATTCAAAAAAAACTGCACGTAAATAACTAAAACAAAACTTGGGGGGTTGGGGGCTTTTCGCTGCCTGGTGATCCTTTCAAATGAGCTGCAAGCTGTGTACTTGATTTGGCAGCTGATTTTCAACACATTCTCAATATATTTGAGCAAAACAGACACTATGCATGTGCACATAATTCAGAATTATTAATAGCTGTTGTGTGCTGTGGTTCCTGACCTTTGCACATCTCAACTGTGCAGAACTGCCTCTGGATCGTCCCATCTGGAGCTGTAATGTAGCACCAAGGAATCTCTGAGGCGTCCGGGTTTCTGCAGTAATTATGATCCCCAACACCTACAAGATGAGGGATAAGAAAAACAGCCAGTGTGTTACTGAGCCCCGCTCTGTCCCACTGTGTGGATGAACTGCTGGATTCATGTTCACAGCGCAGCGAACAGGCTGCCCTGAGCACAAACAATGGAAACAGCATCTGCTGAATGAAAGAGGCCATTTAACACTACAAACTGGAGGGAGGGGATCTGGAGTGGGGGATGCTCTGTGGGATTTTAACAACCATTTACAGTTAAATTATTTCATCAGGCTATATCAACATGTTAGATGTTTGGTGTGAACTGCCACCATCAACATCTGTGACATTTTTAAACTGCACTGCAGGTCAGACTTAAAAAATCAGAACACTTTTTTTTTCCATTTTATTTAAAAGAATCCACTTTTCACCTGTCTGTGAATCTGCATGAACTTCATCATCATAGTCTCTGGTGGTGTTGGTCCAGTTTAGGCAGATCAGGCCTGTGGAAGATTTCTGCTCTTCTCCTCTGTAGCCCAAACCTCTATGTGTCACACAGTCTGAGAAAAAAAGTGGCAACACATATGTTGTGCAAATTAAATAAAATAAAATAAAAAATCTAAAAAAAAATAATAAAAAACATGCATTTCAAAGCATATCCAAGCCGTTTTAAATTAAACACAAAAAGCTGTGAAGTAAAACACTAAAAGGGGTCTTACCTGTTTGATCTGCAGTTGATGCCACGACGGCCACGCTGAGAAAAACAACAAGCAGAGACAAAAACATCTGCAGCAGCTGTTGACCAGCTGACTTTAGTGACGACATGACGTGTGTTGTCATTTAAAGCAAAACAAAAAGGAGAATGAAGAGAGAGCCTGTGCATTCAACACACTGCTGATCTCCTTTGGGTCCCAGCCCGTGTTTTTGTCAAAGGAGCTGATTTCTGTAAACAGCCTTCAGTGGAGGAGGAGGAGGAGGAGGAAGAGGAGGAGGAGTCTCTTTGCAGAGGAAGAACCCAAGGTCCTAAAGGCTCACCATTTTCACATAGAACAGATTCATAAGAAAGAAAACCTGGCTGGAAATCAAGCATCAACTTATCACAGCCGACTCTGTAAATCATCAGAAGTCGAGGATGTTCGTTACTCAGCTTGTTCGTTCATGTTTTGGCCACATTTCCTCCCATTCCATGTGGTTGTCTGTGTTTATGCGTTCCATTTTTCTTTCTGAGTCGTTACTTATTTCTAATCCCCATCAGACTGCAGTTCTGTTGCCTCTGAGTGCAGCTGCAGACTTCGTCTCCAACCCATGAGGACTCTTGTGCTGGCTCTGCAGAGGGTGATGAAGTCTGTGAGTGTGTGTGTGTGTGTGTGTTGGCCAACTGGTAATGAGGCCAGCCAGTGAGTTAAACTAAGCCTCTTTTCCACAAGGATACTTACTCAGTTTTAAGACAAGCAAACAACCAACATCTGTCCTGAATGCTCCATCACATTTCAAACTTAAGGACGCCTGATCCATTGGTTTCAAAATAACTACCGGGTGTAAAACAGCTTCTCCTTGAATCTCCACCTTATCGTGGCGGTGGAGTTTGTAACCTGAATGATCCTAGGAGCTATATGATGTCAACCCTGGTAGGGTCTCCCAAGGGCAAGGCAGTTTGGTCCTGGGTGACAGGTCAAACAAAGAGACATCCAAAACACTTGCATGTACAAAGAACAAGGAGTGCAGTGTCCCTTGCCCGGATGTGAGTTACTGGGGCTCCACTCTGGAGCCAGACCCCCACCATCTGACCATTTAACTCACTACCAAGTGATCAGTTGACAGCTCAGCTCCTCTCTTTACCCGAGTGTCCAAAACAAATGGCTGCAACTCAGATGACATGACTACAAAGTCACTCATCGATCTACGACCTAGGGTGTCCTGGTGCCAAGTATGGACACCCTTATGTTCCAACATGGTGTTTGTGATGCACAAACAATGACTAGCACAGAAGTCCACCACCAGAACACTGCTCAGGTTCAGATCAGAGAGGCCATGTCACACCCCTCCAGGTCACATGTTGTTACGCACATGGGCAGTGAAGTCCCCCAGCAGAATAAAGGAGTCCCCAGCTGGTGCACCTTCCAGCACCCCCGCCAAGGACTCAAAGAAGGCTGGACACTCTATGGCATGTAGGCACAAACCGTCAGAGCCCATCCCCCAACCCGAAGATGCAGCGAAGCACCCTCTCATTTACCGAGGAAAACTCCAACACACAGGCACCAAGTTGTGGGGCTAAGAGTAAACCCACACCAGCTCGACACCTCTCCCCATCAACAACTCTAGAGTGGAATAAAGCCCTGCCCCTCTCAAGAAGATCGGTTCCAGAGCCCATGCTGTGCGTCGAGGTGAGCCCAACTATATCTAGTCAGTACCTTTCAATCTCACGCACAAGCTCAGGCTCCTTCCCTGCCAGAGAGGTCATGTTCCATGTCCCAAGAACCAGCTTTGGTAAGGTCAGAGCACCAAGGTCCCCGCCTTCAACCACTGTCCATGCATCATGCACTCGACTTGTTTGGCCCCTCCTGCAGGTGGTGGGCCCACAGGAAGGCAAACCCATGTTGCTCCTTTGGGCTGAACCCGACCAGGCTCCATGGGTAGAGACCCAATCATTTACATGAACCACTGAGTAATTGTTAGGATTGGAGTTAATTTAAAATGGCAGCAGTTCTAGCTCAGTCTATTAATTCATCAGTCTGATCAGGTCATTTTCCCCCCTCAAACTGAGGTAATTTAATGAGCCATCTACAACAGGTAAGATATTATTGTTCCCAACTTTTCACAGCAACTCAACCCAAAAGATCTGAATGACTTCTTTGACATAAAAACATCAAGGGTCATTCAATTCTAAATGGGATTTCGCTCTTTTCTCAGTGAGTCAGTCATCGGGTATATTTATTTTTAATTAAATTGAAGCCCATTATCTCAAAGATGCATCTCAGTGATTACTACTTATCAATTAGTATGATTTATTTGATCAAATAATCATTTGAAGAAAAGGTGATAAAGTAACATCGTTAACACCCAAATACATATTTTGAACCTTGTTTGTTCATTGCCTGTAAAGACTTATTAAAGCAGAAAAACTGCACCAAAACTAAAGCGCATCCATGTACAAACATGTTTTAAATGTAATGGAACATCTTAAGTGTAAATTAAAAGTTTATTTTATCTGTATGGTCTCACGTGGCACGGTGGTGAGAAGGTCGCTAGATCAAGTCCTGGCTGGGGGCTTTTCTGGGTTAGTTTGAATGTTCTCTCTGTGCATGCATGAGTTTCCTCCGGGTACTCCAGTTTCCTCCCACAGACCAAAAACATGCAGGTTAGACTGGTTGATAAATTGTCCCTAGGTGAGAGTGAGAGTGGCTGTTTGTCTCCATGTGTCCCTGTGATGGACTGGAGACCTGTCCAGACCCCCACCTCTCGCAGTGATGGCTGGACATGGGCACCAGTGACCCACGCAATTCGAAAAGAAGCAGGTATAACAGATGGATGGTCTCAAAGCTCACAAAATGTTTTTATTATTAAAAAATATAGTGTATTAAACCAAAAGGCAAAACCCAACTTATTTTAAAAAAGCATAATTCACTGCCTTCTAAAAATAAAATAAAAAAGTGTGGAATAAGCAGAGCTGAAAAATCCAGAATAAAAGCAACAATTTTATTAATTACATTTTAGTAGAAAATGTTTTTTCAATTACTGCATAGCCATTTTCATACAAGACAACCTGAAACTAGGATGGAAAAACACTCCTGGCCTGTTTATGTGCACACACTTCATTCCAGTGGCTGTCCATCATTTGGCCTTGTTCCCTGTTGCCATGGTTACGTTAAGCAGCATGAGTCAGACTAACAGAGTCCAGATACACTCAGGTGCAACAGCAGACCTTTATCAGGCCAGATGGTCATTTTATACAAATAAACACAGTTTGCCTTCAGGAAGCCTCAACTGTTCTCATCCAACACTCTTGAACCTGTGGATATTTAGACATACAGTATTATTTGTACATATTTCAACACACATACAGGACAGAGATTTAGTTTGGAGTAAAGATATATTGTTAAACTGTAAAAAAAACAAAAACAAAACTGGATTTCCTTTACTATTGTGTTAAATTAGAATGCAACAGAGCTCAGTTTTTATTTTTTATTTTTATTGAATCATGAATTTATGGTTTGACAGAACAGCTACAATATAATTTTTTTAAGAATTTAAAATTATTAAGTTTCCTACAGTTAAAATGCACAAGCATTTTTTTATTTTTTTTTTAGATTAGTCCAAAAAAACAACAGATTTAAGATTTCGTTCTGCATCTCAACCTTGTTCTGTACTGTGCTCTCTCAGAAACATCTTCAGGTTTTACAGACAGAGGCTGATCCACATCTGCTGAAGCCCCTCTGATAAAACTGGAGCAGAAATCTAACGTGGCCAATCACAGCACGTCTCTCATGTTAGTGGTTGTTTAATCCTGACAAAAAGACAAACCGATGATGTAAGGCCTTCTATCAGACCCACTCGCACATCATCGGCTCTCATGTGGTTGAAAAATGGACACTTATCGTGGTAAAAGGCTTCTAATGGAAAATTAAACCACACACCATACTCTGCCCCCCTTGGGGCAGTTTTTCCCAGATGCTGCTGCTGCATTACATCACTGCATCAGTCCTGCTCCCGTTGCTGCACAGAACATAAATCAGATACGAGAACCTGAGGCGACTGTTGTGACTGCAGCTAAGCTTTTTCAGAATATGTTAAAAACTCTTCCCCGCTCTGACACTCGGTGCTCAAAGGGCCCCCCTTTCAGCAGCAGCAGCCACTTAGGTATTATATAACTACGTTAAAGGGCTAGTTTACTGCAGCATCAGCAAGTGCAATCCTCATTTGAGAAGAGCGTCTCCATGTCACTCTTTAAATATCAAGTCGCGCTATTTTGGGCCGCATCGAACATGAATCCATCGTTTGAAAACAAGCCCCCCCCGTTCAGTCACAGTCCAGACACAGCAGCTGTGAAAGCAGAGGGGAAGTGAACCCCGTTCTGACTGAGCAGTTTGCAAACACCCTGAAGACGCTTCTGCACGGACAAAGGATCGCAAAGATGTCGTGTACCAGCAAGTGTTTTCAGGAGACGGAGGAGGAAGGCAGCCCTGGTGAGCAGGCCGCACAGGCTGCTGTGGAGACGGGGGTCAGTGAGGAGAGCCAGCCAACAGGAAGTCAACGTCTCCGCTAGAGAAAGAATAAAAAGGTGCATTTTAACACAAAACAGAGACTATGCAACCCCAAATACATGTTAATGTCTGTATACTGACAATAAGAGGCTAATGTGATACCTGGCTGGAGCTTTTCACAAACTGCGAGGTCGTCTAGCACCTGCGCAGCGTTCTCTTCTGCCCAGGTGCTCAGAGTGCGTGCCAAAGCAGAGGATTGAGAGGATTTTTCAGCCAGCTGCAGCAGGTGAGGCAGCACGTGTGCAGACATGACAGAGGGCTCTGCAAACACGTTGGCTTCATCCTGCTCGTACAGGCTGGCACACCTGAGGAAAAGATACATAACGACGGATGAGCAGTTGCAACACGCCGGTTCAGACAGGTATACAGATTCAGCGAGGTAACACACACCCTCCTGCTCCTGAAGCGTCTCTCAGCACAGATCTGGGATCAGACTGAGGCAGGTGGGACAGCAGCACCTCCAGTGTGCCAGGAGTTTCCCAGCATTCCTCCACCAGCAGGTCCAGCAGGAGCGGCAGAGCCTGGTTAACGTGCATGATGCAGATCTTGTCTCTTGTCGCACGATGAAGCGACGAGGTAAAACAGGCCGCTTTCAGCCTCACCTGCTGGCTTTGGTCCTGCAGCAGGTAAAGGCCTGTGTTGATCAACCTACACCAGGAAGATTTAGCATTTTTAAATTAAGCTTATAATATAAAATCTACAACCTAATCAGATTATTACCTCATCATGACAGCAGGGAGAGCGCTACATTCTCTCAGGCTGTTGATGAGTGGAGCTCCAGCCACACGAAGAGCTTCACCGCACGCCAGCCTGAGCACTTCAGGGGCGTCTGGAGCCCGCTGGCGCTCCAAGATATCACACCAGCCTTGGAGCTTGGATAGCTTTACACTGATTAGCAAAACATAAGACGAAAGTCAGAGCGGGAGGAAGAAATGATCGAGGCAGGGTTTTTAACTTTTGACTTAAAAAGATGACAAAATGTATAAAAACCTGGAGTGTGGCCACTGGGAAAGCAGCAAACTGGCAACGTTCAGAGCCTGGGACAGAAACTCTGGTCCACCTTTCTGCTCCTGCAAGTCTGTAAGTAACAAATCCAGACACTCGAGCAGGAAAGGCTCCGCTGGGGTACTCGAGTTTGGAAAATGTACAGAGGTCATCACGACGACCAGCGCTGTGAGGAAGGCGGTGCGATACTCCACGCTGTCGCTCAACAACGCCTCCTTCAAGTCCGACTGAAGATGGAGAACACTTTAACAGTCATGCTGAGCACTACAAGCGTATTTTTGACAATTTAATTTGAAATGACCCATCAGTGGATGAATAAATGAACCACATGCTGTAAAACTAATCACATAACCAGTAATCTGTCTTTACCTGTACAGAAGAGCATCTGATCAAGATTTAAGAGTCTTTTAATTACTAAACAGAATTGATAACTTTAGAAAGACTCAACTGGGGCCTAGAGATAATGCAATATTGTAGATACCAGCACAAAGAAAATAAATACTCAAGTTTTAGATATTACATCGAAGCTAGGCTCTAAATCTAAATTATTCAGGCTTTGTTTTGCAAAACGTCTGTTAAAGTGAAGTTGCTAAACTAGTTGATGAAAAGGGTTTTTTTTAATTCTCTCTGTCTGAGTCATGAGATCAGATCAAGTTTTACCTGCAGCGCCCTTTGAATGACGTCCTTCAAGCCCGTCTGCTGCAAACCTCGCCTCTCCGGCAGCAACATAATTAATGAAAGCCTCACATCGAGGCTAAATGTGGGGAAATGCTCCCAGATTTTACAAGCCCACTTTTGGTCTGCACATAAAAAATGGATGACTTCTTTGTGGAAGGATGATAACCCAACCTGTGGGGAAAACAACAATAATAAAAAAATATATATCTATTTGATTAAAGCACAACTGTGACCTTTAACTTGTGGCTTAAAAGTACAGAATTCACATTTGTTGACTTATTAAAATCACTTATGCTCAACATGAATGCTCAATCTTAAATCTGCAAAATGTCATGAGTTTATTTTCTTCTCTAAAGTAGCATGGCGGTTCTTCACAAAATGTTTGTTCTGATCTAAACAGTGAGGTGCATGTAGAGTTGCAGAACCTGGGCGTTTGAGTTTACTAACTTTGCTAATAAATAAATGTCCCAGAGCCAAATGTTCATCAGTAAAATGTTCGTTTGGTTCGTTAGTGATGTCAAAGGTCAGTGGCTGAGTCAGTATGACAGCTAACTTAATGAGTAACGTAAGAAATCTTTACATATTAAAAGCTGCAGGAACACAAAGTTCACATGTTTCTTTTCTTTTCCATTTATCGCACTGAAAAAAGTTAATACCAAGAAAATGCACCTGTTTTTAAGAAAAAGGATAAACTGATGCAATAACTGACACGTTTAATCTCATTTAAAGTCAAATATGTCCCATATTATTATTAATGTAATGTAAAGTTTGTGCGTTTGTCTATGTGTTGGCAAAATATTGCATTCATTGGCTGCACATCTACAACCAATTAGCTTTAGAAAAAAATTAAGACGGCTGCCACAGCTGTTGAACATTAGCAACACAACTTGGTATATAAAACACAATTCAGCCTCTACAATAGATAATGAGCTAAAGTTTGGTGTGGCAGTGGCCGAGTGCTAACAGAGAGTGCAAGGTTATAGTTTAAAACTTTGTCATTAGCTGCTGGAGTAAAACCTGCTTGTCTGTTAGCAAAGCATCTCATGAACCAGTTAACAGATTTAAATTTTAAAAAAACTCTCAGAAATTAGTCATAATTGATTAATTTATATCAACGTGATTTAAAATGGTTGTCCCGGCTAGTCAATCTTAGTGATCACAACAGTAGCTATAACTCAGTCAGTTTTATAGACAATGAGCTAAAGTTTGGTGTGGTAGTAGCCGAGCATCCTCCTCATCATTAAGCCGTAAAAAAAAAAAAAAATCACACAAGATCTTAGTTTAAAACCTGCATACAAGGTAGTAAGCAATATGCATATATTCAAAGAATATTACTTGTATTGTTACTACCAGTTTTCCAAAACTAGTGGCTACCATAACCAAGCTAGCTAAACATTGAACATTTATGCAGCTGAAGTGGTGTCTGGTATTTAAACAATACATTAGATTTCTGCTAATAATGCTATAAAACAGCATTCAGAAAATATATGTTTTGTGTTTGCTGCGATCATCTGTGAACCAGCTGCTTACAGTAAAATTACAGTCAAATACTTTGAGTTTAATATGCTATGGTAAAACAATGCCCCTGGTGCAATTCAAGGCTTCAAAGTAAAAGTCTGTTTTTAAAAGAAAAGGTTTATAATTCTTAACAGATTAAAAAGTCCACTGTTTCTGACATATGGTTGGAACATACCTGAAGACCCTGCTGAGGGGCTTTGAGCTCATGGACGAGTGCGTCGCTGAGCTGCGACAGGAAGCTCTCACAAGCATCTTCTCTTAGAGAGTCCACCACTCTGAGGTATGCTGCTCTCACTAGTGGGCAGCGCTGAGCTCCAGTCCCTAACCACAGAGAGGTCTGGACCTTGCTCAGCACCTCATGGAGGTCACCTGAAAGTCCACTGGCAAAAGCAAACAAAACACGTGAACGTTTCTGATGAATGCGTGAATGATCGGCACTTTGAAATCCCACCTGTCTGTGCGGAGAGCTCTGTCCAGAAGGGCTCTGACCTGCAGCAGCTGGCCGTGGAGCTGGTTGTGGCTGCAGGACTCCAGAGGACCGGGCAGCTGAGAGACCAGTCTGATAAAGATGTCGGTGTAGTGTGAGGAGGGAGTCATGGCAACCAGAGCTGTTGACGCCTTGACTCTCACACTGTAAATGGGACTCGCAGACAGCTGGAGTAAGGGATGCAGGAAGTCCAACAAAGATCTACAAGAACAAAATTAAATAAAACAGAGGAGATTTACTACGGTTAAAAAAAAAAAACTGAAACATTGTGTACGTTTTTTGAACGAATTACATTAATTAGCCTGATCAGAAGTAATGCACCATAACTTTTAGGTTTTGCAACTTTATTTATTGTTATTATTGATTGTTTTCTCACAGAAATAAATTTAGATCTGTTCTGCTTAAAAACATTCTGCACCTCTGAAATCTACTTCAGCACGCTCCGTTTTGTCTTCACGTGCTTATTTCACCTAATCCTTTGCTAATTTGACCTGCAATTTCGCTACATTTAGCTTTAAGCTAAATCGTTGCTAATTCTAGCTTTTAGCTACGTGTAGCTATTGGTTTCAGCTTTTTCCGCAAATATTAGCAAAGACATTCAGCACTCCTCATCCACACTGCAATTTCAACTAAAATGAAAATGTCACTAGTTGTTCCATACAAATCCATCTCCAAAGAGCTGAATAATCCTTTTACAAACCAGTTTTACAACAAAACATTGAGTTCTTTAAAGATACGTAGACAGGAAGTACTCTGATGGGTCTTGGACCCCAGGCTGGAGTTGGGCCAGCAGGGTCAGGATTGGGTAAAGCGAGGGCTGGAGGTGTAGTCTGGCCCCGCTTGCTGGACCCTGGAGGTCTTGTGCTGCCTTTCTGAGCTCGCCCAGGAGGAAAGGCTGGAGCGCAGGATAGTGGAAGAAGAAGGCAACAGGGGACATGCTGTGCTGCGTCAGACCAGCCTCCTCACTGCCCGACCGCTGGCCAAGCATTCGAGAGCACAAAGAGCCTAGAAACAGATTTCAAACAGTGAAGCTTCATAACGTCCTGCATGTGTTTCTGTCTCTGCAGACAACTGACAAATATTAATAATAATAATAATAACTCATATTCACTTTGTAAAACTGAAATGGGCAGTTTTTCATTATTTCCAGCATTCAACTTCTAGACTGTTGATGTAATTAATAACAAGATTGTTAATGAAGTCCTTCATGTTACAAACTAAGGCTGAACGCAAAGCTTTAAATGTCTCACTGTAAAGCTGCAGAGCAGCGTTCCTCATGGCCCAGCAGGGAGAACTGAGCAGAGTGAGAGACAAGATGATGACAGAAGGTGCGAACGGTAGGACCGCTGCTCCCAAACCCGCTCCACGCACCAACGCCTGCAGAGTGTGAACCGCACACACCTGCAGGGGGAAAGACCAGGTGTCACTGTTTAATACCAACACCGAAACAATCCTGATGGTGCTGGTGTGTTCAGACACCTGTGGCAGGTCCAAGGTTTGGTCCCAGTTCTTATCCAGAGGAGTTTGGGCTGTGTCCATCAAGGCTTCCATACTGGAGGCTAACAGTGGTCTGGCTTTACTGGCCTCCTCTGCTGATAAAACACACAGGATCAGCATAGGCAGCCCCGCAGCCCGCCGGGTCACAGATGCAGAACGAGGGCAGCGCACAACCTGCAGTCCCTTAAAAAGAAAAGCAGAGGAATGAATACATAAGCAAGTGGTTCGGATTCTATTTTACCAATAAAAGTGAATAAAAGCATCACTGACCTCTTTCAGCCTTTGTGTTGGAATATCTTTAAGCTGTGGATCAGTGCTGCTCAGCAGGGAGGCGCAGAGCTTTGTGAAGCCTGTGCGGCAACCCTCCACTGCCCCCTAGTGATGAAAAATTGTATTATCTAGAAATAAACCGATCAATTTAATTCATGTCTGTAAATATATACAGTAAATATACATGTGTATATATATATTTTTTTTTTTATTTTTTTTTTATTTTTTTTTTACGTACCCAGTGGCGGCATTTGAGAAGAATATCCTTGAACACTTTTGACGCTCTCATTAAGTCTTGTTTTGTCAGAAGACACTTGCTGTGTTGTTTAGTTTCTGTGAGAATCTTCTCCACCAAAGAACCTAAGAGAATTCCTATTTCCTATTTTTTTAAATGCATCACAAACAAATTAAGGGAAGTTTGAGCTGAAATATGAAGAGTTCTCCAACATGAACACAAAGCTGACTCACCTTCAGGGAGACCCAGCAGCAGGTGAGAACAAGGCTGTGCTCCTCAGACAGAAGGATGCACTCCTCTCCGTCAGCTTCTCCCTCCCCTGACTGCTGGGATATTAGAGAGCTGATGGCATTTCCCATCTCACAAAAGGAAGGAGGAGCATCTAAGAGAAGAAAGCATCTTAGTCTTCGATGACAAAAAGGCTTGAAATAACTTTGATCTGTTTGTGCCGAACGTCTCGTTACTTGTTTCGCCAGCCTCCTGGTCTCCGTGCAGAACAGCAAGCAGCAGCAGAGAGATGTCCTCCAGGAGGCCCAGCATCTTCTCCATCACACTGGTATCGAGTGTGTCACAGAGTTGGTTTGGTGCCTCCAGCAAACATCTCTGCAGGGCACAGAGGACACCTGAAATATATAAATGCTAGATGATTTACAAACGGAAACATACTGTCTCAGGATTATTTCTGAAAACGTGGATCTTAACTCTCACCGTGTATGGGTTTTGTTCGAGCAGCGAGCATCATGTCTGTTTTGGCTGTCTGATAATGCTCCTCCAGCTCCCTCACCAGGACTCTGACCACGCAAAAGGGTTCTGGGTCTCTTCCAAAGTTCAGTTTACAGACTTCACATTGATGTCCTGATCTACAGGGGAAAAAAATACTGAGAACGTTTCATCTAAAACAGTCTTGTGAGAAGAAGTGAAGCTTACTTCTGAACGAGGACCTTCATCATGAGCGCTCCCATCTGAGCCTCCTGAACCCGAGGACTGCACAGAAGCTGCTTGGTCCTCACAGTCAGCACTTCAGCAATGTCGTCTGAGAAACTGGGTGGAAAAAACCTCAACAGCAGCTCGGAGGAGAGTTCTCGAATCTGCCCCAAAAAAGCATTTTCACAGTCTAAACCGTCAGTTCAAACCAAAAGGTGTTATCAAATAAAATAACTCCACCTCATTTGTGGAATCTTCCAGACAGCTGAGAAGAACCAGCTGTTTGGTCCTGCTGAAGAAATCCCAAAGTCCTCTCTGTCTGGCACGGTTAATAAGAGCTCCAATGTTTGCTGCAAAAACAAGTTAAAACACATTATTAACAGAAAAAACTATGCATACTGTTATTTTTGGAAAACAATTGTGTACACAAGCATGTACTACCATTGTATACTTCAGCAGAACATGTTTTGCTGAAGTTTAAAAGTATTTAGTACAAAAAATTAGAAGAAAAGAAAAAGGAGCAAATGAAACTAGAGAAATTACATTTTCTGCGAAAATGCAGTGTGAATGCTTATTGCTGAAGAATGTGCTGAAAAACAGCTGAAATTAGCTAAAAACATGCTGAAATTGATGAACAAGCCTAAATTAGAAGAAGAAAAACCACATATTTGCTGAATTAGGTTTAAATAAGCAGAAATTAGCACAAAAATCATGAAATTAGCTACGAAAATGGAAATTAGCAACCAAAAAAAGCTGAAAAGTAGCTGAAAAGGCAAACAGAAGCTTAAACTACTAGAAGTAAGCAGAAAGGGCTCAAATGAGCTTAAAATGTAGAATAAGCTGAAAAAGCTAAAATTAGAATAAAACAGCTAAGTAGTAGCTGAAATAACTGAAACTAGCAAAAATAACCTGAAAGAAGCATAACAAGCTGAAATTAGCAGAAAGAAGTTAATTAAGCTGAACGTAGCACTAATTTGCTAAAAAGTAGCTGAAAAAGCTAGAACAAGCATAATTAGCACAAGAAAGCAGACAGAACACATGTTTGCCCAAACAGGCTGAAAGAAGCAAAAATGAGCACAAAAAAGTGGAAATTATCTAAAAAAAAATAAATAAATAAATAAATAAAAGCTGAAATTATCAAATAAATAGCTGAAAAGTAGTTAAAAGGCAGAAAGAAGCTGAAATTACAAGAAGGAAGTGGAGAGAGCACATTTTTGCTGGATTAGGCTGGAAAAAAGTTTAAATGAGTGCAAGAAATGTGGAATTAGCTGGAAAAGCTCAATAGTAGCTGAAATAGTAGAAAACACTGACACTTGCAGAATTGAGCTGAAAGGAGCATAACAAGCTGAAATTAGCGGAAAGAAGTTAGAAGAAGCACAAAATTGTTGTAATTAGCAGAAAGAACCTGAAAGGAGCACAAAACAGCTAAAAAAAAATAACCCAGCTGAAATTAGCTGAAAGTAGCCGGGGTATTTAAAAAAAAAAAAAAAAAAAGTAAAAAGTTGCTTAAGGAAGCAGAAAGAAGCTGAACCCGAACAAAATGTGAAAGGAGCAGTAAAACAGATCTAAAGATTTGAAGGATGTAAAATGAGCTCAACTCATGTTCTATGAGAAAAATATGGCAGAAAAGGCTAAATATTTCAAAAAGCTAACGTTGCACCAATGCCAAATGTCATAGCAGGATTGTCCTGAAAGAGCTGAACGTTTTGATGAATTGTTGAAATAGGTTGAAAACTGCGGGACGAGAACTGTGCCAAAAACGTAAGGAAGAAAAATGGATCACAATAGTGTGAATGCTTCATAAACATTCAGACTATTGAAAACCCATGGGAATTTTAACCTTTCACTAGTAGACAATTATGCTATTACCTCTGATTCTTTGTGTTTGTCAATCTGTTAGCAAAATATTTCGTGAACCACTGGACAGATTTGAATGAAACTCAGTCCAGTTCAAACTGGCCACAGCCACAGCTGGACATCCAACACAAACATGACTTTAAGTTTGACAGGTGTTGAGCTAAAATGTGACGTTGAAATGTTTGACGTTCGTCGACTCCTGCTCTGATTTGAGTAGAAAAATAACTTGCACAGGTTCTCATGAAAGTCTGTGAAGTCTTGAATAACGTCTTTTTTTTTTTAAAGATTTGACCTAAACATAAAACCAGTTGTTTGAAACTCTGACCTGAAAGGTGGCAGATGATATGCATTTCTTTAAAGTCTGGAGGGTTTTAACTTCTACAGATAGAAAGAAGCTCGTTGTTAAATCTGACGCAGCAACCCTTGTGACAATAGCTTCACTGTGACTTTCACAAAATTAATAAAAAATAAAACATGACAAACCCACCTAACTATAAACGACAAGCGGTCTGCACATATTCAGACACAAGTAAACGTCAAAGTGATTTATTCCTACAGGAAGCCTGCCTCTGACCTGGAGGCTGTCCCTTCTTCCTGTCAGGACTCCAGGTGTCCGTGCACGTCTCCAGCACTGCAGAGAGCAGCAGCAGCGCAGTCTTCTTCCTCTGGTAGCTGTGTCCTGGAGCCAGGTGGCAGTATGGAAGCTGGCTTAACCACTCCACAAAATCTATACAATATAAATAAACAAGACATGGAGGCAAAACTACATTAAAAACTACCTGAAGAAAACAAATGCTTTGAACTAAGCTGCATAAATGAAACTCTTTGGACTTTACTTCAAAAGTTCAACTTTATTACGTCCATCCATCCATTATCTCTTACCCACTTCTTCCATTTTGGGTCACGGGCGTCGCCAGTGCACATGTCCAGCAATCACTGTGCGAGGGGCGGGGTACACCCTGGACAGGTCTTTAGTCCATCACAGGGACACATGGAGACAAATGAGACCAACAACCATTCACTCTCTCACTCACACCTAGAGACAATTTAGAGTTACCAATCAGTCTAACATGCATGTTTTTGGTC
>JARVGS010001792.1:18944975-18956135 GCA_031762315.1 Hypsolebias antenori | reverse complement strand
CTCAGATTTCACTGACGGAGCACTGCAGGTAAAAATGTCCTGAGAGCGCACGCTGTAGCTGCACTCACGCAGTGAGTTAATTAGTTGCATTTTGCCGGTGTGTTGCAGCTGTTTTGGCGGTTCCAAGCAGAGAGGTGGTCTGTGGCAAGCCGACTGAGTCATTAAAAGCTGGTGAAGATTCTCATTCATCCCGGAAATGGCAAATTTTAAAAAGTGCAAGAAAAAAAAACAATAAAGTATAGTACTGTATAATAAATAAAGTCCAGTTGTTTTTGTCTTGAACTTTTTTGAATTTGTCAATATAGCCATGTTTTCCTATTACATGATACAAAAGCCAACAGCATGCCATACACCTGTTACTACTCTGCTTCCATCAAGTGGCTGAAAGTGGTACTGCTCTTTTTTTTTTCCCCCCAGTGAGAATGAATGGGAATGGTCATATCTCAGCCCAAAAATGGTTTATAAATACGGGGGGGAAAAAACATGAATATGTTGCTTCAGCCTATAAGTCGCAGGGCATGTAAATTATGCAAAAAAAACTGACTTACAGGCCGAAAAATACGGTAGTTATTATTTTTCTCCCTTTCTTTTTGAATTGTGCATGTGTTCAGTGTTGAATTATTTTAATTAAACTGTTCTATTTTCAAGTTTACGTTTTTTTTTTTTGTTGTTGGCCATTAGAGATATGTTGTGTGTGGGAACAATCGAATAACTTTTTGTCTTGGGTTAGATTTAAATAACAAGTAGGTTAGTGCTTTTATTGAGGCAAGAAGCAACGTGATGTATCCAGTAATTGTTATAAAACTACATTTACTCCCAAAGTTTAGGAAGAAAATTACAGTAATTTATCACTTTACAATTAGTTGCTCTGAACTGAAGTACAAGAGCTTGCCACTACGTCAGTGTCGTGATGGTATTAAAAAATATTGTGATGGTATTAAAAAGGTATTTTAATTAAATAATTTCTGTATATACCTTGATAATGCAACTTGCTTGAAAAGTGAAGGGCTCTACATTTTGCGTAAATCTTTTCTATCTGCCTTCTCAACCCTGCAACCAAAAGTATCACAACCACAAAAGACAGTTTTCTGTGTGTTCAATCTGGCTTGATATTTCTGTGATGGTCAAATACTGACAATTATTATAAAGCTTCATCCGTCCATTATCTGTTCCTGCTTCTTCCTTTGGCGCCCATATCCAGCCATCACTATGTGAGAGGTGGGAGACACCCCGGACAGGACTCCAGTCCATCACAGGGACACTTGGAGACAAACTAGACAAACAACCATTCGCTCTCTCACTCACACCTAGAGACAATTCAGTTACCAATCAGCCTAGCATGCATGTTTTTGGTCTGTGGGAGGAAGCTGGAATACCCGAAGAAAACCCACGCATGCATGGAGAGAACGTGCAAACTGCACCCAGAAAGGTCCCCCACCGGGATTTGAACCAGCGACCTTCTTGCTGAGAGGCAGCAGCTTTACCAACTGCTCCAACGTGCAGCCCTATAAAGCTCCATGCAGCTGTTACTTTTTTTTAGCTTCACAGTTGAAATATCAGTGAAAAATGTAGTGGGGTTAATAATTTGACTTTGTGCAGTAATAATAATTTACTCATCGTTCACAAAGTATTCCAACTGCAGAATTTCTCTTTTTTAAAAATCCGATTAACACACCGCAATTTTTTTTCTTAACATTTGTGAACTTTTTATAACTTTTTGTGTTTAAAAGCTAAACGTTGCGGGGCCCAATTTGACATACATATTACAGTACATGCTAACCTGGTAACTTTTTTTTTTTTTCAGTTTCCTTTCTGGTCTGATTCAAAGAGCTAAAATTGAGGCGTTTGAGCGCATGCTTTGGCGAGTTTGCAAAGGTTACACCATCCTCAATTATGCTGAAGTCGAAGAGTATCTAGAAAATCCTGAAACGGTAAGCTACAGCTCACTAAGACGATGATTTGTGTGCGTTAATTTATTTTTAGTCATTTCATATTTCCTCTGCAATTCGAAGTGAATGTTAAACTTGGACAGTCAAAACAGCAAAAGCAAAATGAAGAACAGGAAAATTTTCAACAAGCAGGAGAAAGAGGAATCAAAATGACAAAAATGTGACATTTCCTCCTGGTTGTCTTCATATACAAGGAGTTCACTGATCTTTTCTATTGAGACAAACATCACCATTTAACAATCAGATTCAATATTTACTGATCAATAGTGCGCAATGAAAGACAGTTCATTTTCCCCATGGGGAAAAATGTACAACTTGCATTTTATTTCTCAAGATCTTGCTTTTATCAACAACAGTAAATCTTTTGAATATGATTCTAAACTTGTTTCTTATTTGCAGGGTGAGCCCACCAAATGTGTGGTCTTCCTGATATCTTACTGGGGAGACCAAATTGGCCAGAAAGTAAAGAAAATCTGTGACTGGTAAATATTAAACACCATAAGGCTGACATCTGGTTCTATAGCTTTGATTTAAAGTATTACAACAGAACTAAATTGTAAATTGTACTTTTCAAAATAATACTATTTTCCTCTGTAGCTACCACTGCCACTTGTATCCATACCCCAGCAGCAACGACGAGAGGACTGATGTTGTGGAAGGACTAAGAACTCGCATTCAGGATCTGCACACAGTAGGTTTTCTTATGTTTCAAAGCATCTAACTATGCACATTTTTAATCTCCGTTCAAAAGCTAGCTCATTTCAAATGTATACTTTAAGATTGATTAATAAATACATGCAGTAGGTGTTTTTGTTTGATTTTCTTAATGTCAAAAGAACAAAATAAAACGTCTAAAAGGAGAACCCAGCTGTTCATGTGGTGATTTGGAGAAGTTTCTCAGTGAGGACTGTGGTATACTGTGTTGTTTTTAACCTGCTGCGGCTGAAACAGAGTTGGTTTTGGCTCCTGTAGCACATGATCAGCAGGAGACCTCAGCTGAATGTTACCAAGAGATTATCTTTCACTCCATGCAGACTCTACTTCACAATAAACTACAAACCCTCTCAGATTAGATAAACGCATGTTTTCTGTAATGCTGGATTTCTAATCGCAGAACATTCTGTGTACCCATTACTGCGTCCAGGTGCTTCATAGGACAGAGGATTACCTCAGACAGGTCCTGATCAAGGCGTCAGAGTCTGTCTACACCTGGGTTGTCCAAGTCAAGAAAATGAAGGCCATATACTACATTCTGAACCTGTGCAGCTTTGATGTGACCAACAAGTGCCTGATTGCTGAGGTGTGGTGTCCTGTCGATGACATTCCCAAGCTGCGGAGAGCCCTGGAAGACGGATCGGTGAGGAAGCTCAAATTCTCATTTTTAGACTGTTCACGACAGTCATTTTTGTACAAAAAAACAAACGAGAATAGTTCTATTCTGTTTTTTACGTTTTGGCCATGACTGTCTTCCTAAGGAGAGGATGATTTTTAAGGTGACTGAACCAGAAAGGGCAGTGTTTTTATTTATTTATTTTGTTTGTTTTTGATAAACTAATTATGTAATGTTAATCTAAAGTTTTCACTCATATGTCAGCGAACAAGTGGTGCGACAGTTCCCTCTTTTGTCAACCGTATTCCCACCACCGACACTCCCCCCACTCTTATAAGGACCAACAAGTTGACCTCTGGCTTCCAGAACATTGTGGATGCTTATGGAGTGTGCTCTTACAGGGAAGTAAACCCTGGTGAGTTTATTTCAATACTGGTACCCTTTTATTTTTATTTTTTCTTTATTTTCTCCTGACATGCTTGCATCACTAAATAAAACTCTAAAAACAAAATGTGACGGATCAAACTATAATAGAAGCCAGCGTGTTTTAAGTTTTGGGATAAAAAAACCAAAATGTAACATCACACCAGCAGCTTCTTGTGTTCCACAACAGTCTCCTTCCATTAGTAACATTTGTTGCTGTTGTCTTATTTTCTTTTTTTGGGGGGGGGAACTTTGCATCATGCCAGGTTTTTATTGTTTAAACCGAAGTACAGGATATGTTAGAATTTATTTCCTCTTTTTTTTTTTTTTTTTTTTTTTTTTAGCTCCTTTTACAATCATAACTTTTCCATTCCTGTTTGCTGTGATGTTTGGGGACCTGGGTCACGGAGTTCTTATGGCTCTGTTTGCCTCCTGGATGGTGCTGTATGAGAACAATCGCAAACTTAAAAACACCAGGAATGAGGTGAGTATTAAAGCTCTTTCTATGTTAACTAGTGACTAGTGGCGTGCTGTTGGCATGAAATTTAACCGTGTATTTGATGTGTGCATGCAGATTTGGAACACGTTCTTCGAGGGGCGTTATATTATTCTGTTGATGGGCCTGTTCTCCATCTACACTGGTCTAATTTACAACGACTGTTTCTCAAAGTCTCTTAATATTTTTGGTTCTGGGTGGAGTGTGAAGGCCATGTATGAAGCAAAAGTGTGGACGTGAGTATCTAATAAGTATTTAATCTTTGACTTAAAAATGTCAACACTGTAAGATGTTTTTTTTGTTGTTGTTGTTATATTCAGAAACTTGCAACAGGCTCTTGTTGTTTGTTTATAATTATTGAAGGGATGATGATGTTCTCAAGAATAGATTTCTCACTTTGGATCCAAACGTTACGGGAGTTTTTCACGGACCGTACCCTCTAGGAATCGATCCAGTGAGTAGAGTTTTGAGACTAGTCATCATGTATAATGTATGTTTTCAGTTCATAATCATTATGTTAATGTAAATAACTTCATTGTGCACTTTAAAAGGCATTTTGTTGTTTTATATCAGCAGTAGTAGAGCATTGGTTACTTCATCTGCATGCAAAAAAAGTTTAGTTGTTTTTAAGAAAATAAATAAATTGCTGTTCCTTAAGTAGCAAATTGAGCAAATACAGCTGGTTACTTTTGTGGGGCTAAGGAAACATTTTGGTATTTAAGTAATATGTTTCCCTCCATCTCTTGTAAAGATATGGAACTTGGCATCCAACCGCCTTACCTTCCTTAACTCCTACAAGATGAAGATGTCAGTGATACTGGGCATCATACATATGAGCTTTGGTGTCATTCTTAGCACTTTTAATCACATGTAAGTATTATTTTTTTAGTCTTACCTGAATTTTTTGAAACAGCCTAAATGTTTAAAAAAATTGTTTGACTTATTTTGGGTTCTTTCTGTCGTTTAAACATAGATACTTTCGGAAGAGGTACAATCTCTATTTGGTATTTGTGCCTGAACTCCTGTTCCTGTTGTGTCTATTTGGCTACTTGGTGTTCATGATCTTCTACAAGTGGTTGGCCTTCTCTGCAAAGGACTCCAGACATGCCCCTAGCATCCTCATTCACTTCATAAACATGTTCCTCATGCAAGGTGGTGATGAAAAGCACCTCTACACAGGACAGGTGAGAAGCCCTTACTGTTTCTCTGAACAGACCATTTTCATTTGCTTTTTTGGCTGAACTCTAGTAAACACAATAAACTGCACAACACTTGTTGTTTTTCTTCTTGCAGACTGGCCTACAGGTGTTTCTGGTGGTCACTGCTGTTCTTTCTGTGCCTGTTTTACTCCTGGGGAAACCGCTTTACCTTTACTGGCTTCAGAACAGAGATCGCCACCACCTGGGAATGTACAGGGTGAGGATTTTAAACATAGCATAGCTTTAATTTGTGTATTCAAGGATAACTGTCTCCTAATGTTTTCTTATATAGTAATAATAACAATTTAAGTTTAGACACATTTTAGTCTTATTAGTTCATACTTTTTAAGTGTATAAAATGGCAGTACAGCTACTTTATCAATTGTAAAATAAATATTAAATAAAAACATTACTGCAGAGCTCTTACATGCTTGTCCAAAGTGTAGAAAAGCATGGATTTTTTTTTTTTTTTGTACTTATCAAGTCTGGATAGCTGGATCAATAATGGTTTTAAGGAAAAAATACAGCATGTGTTTTCCGATTTTTAGCAATAAACTTCTAAAATTAGGAAAATTTTACAGATTACATATTAGAAAAAGGAAAAGTTGTTTTTTCTACAGATCAAAAAAACGTTCAATACAGAAACAACTGGACTTCTGTATTGAACGTTTTTTTTAATTTTTTTTATTTTATCATGTCCTGGATGAATGAGAATCTTCACCAGCATTTTTCTACAAATTAAACGTGAAATGTGGATGTAGCCACATCAGGTCCCTCTTGTAAATGAGTCCCCGTGGCTCAATGAGGCTAGCCTGTATAAATAAAGGTTGAATGAATCACTTGGTTTGCCTCCTAACCCTGTAACATGCTTTGAAAATGAATAAATATATATATTAGCTGCTCAATTGAACTTATCAAACCACAGATAGTTGGCCACCACCTTTAATCGAAATATGGAAATAGACTATGTCTGTGCATGTATTCTCAGGGGTATGAGCGTGTGCGGCGAAGCAGTGATGAGGAGCTCTGCCTGCTGAGGACTCATGATGAAGAGGAGGGCAGCAGTCGCAGTGATTTCTCCAGTAGTGGAGAACACCTCGCAGAGGAGGTCAGACCAGTGAAGAAATTAAACCTTTGCCATTTTTTAAATTCTTTATCACCAGCCATTGTTATTTGTTGTTCTTTTGTTTCTGATGAGTTTTCTTGTTGTTATAGTTTAACTTTGCGGATGAGTTTCTTCATCAAGCCATTCACACTATAGAGTACTGCCTGGGCTGCATCTCAAACACGGCGTCCTACCTGCGGCTGTGGGCTCTGAGCCTGGCACATGCCCGTGAGTATGATAAACACCAACTTGTTTATCATTTTTATGCTTGTAAACTTTCAAAATAAATTCCAATTAAGATTCTACAAATAGAAATATTCAAACTCAAAGTGCCAACTACTCATTTTTTCCTTTTGTGGTTTTGTAAATGCCAGACATCAAGTGTTGTGAGATTTATATTTTTTGTATCATTACAGTCCTAATTGTCTGTACAGTAGTCCCTCACTTATTGCTTTCCAACACTCTTGTTGCAATGTTCTTCACAATGTTCTAAATGCTCTAAAAGAGCACAGTAAAAGAGCAGACAGACTGATGCTACAGTTACTGATGGGGTGGACTGGTCATCGGGACATTTCCCGGTAACCTGGCCCACTCAGTGATCGCCGAGGGGGGCTAAAGGCTCAGTCTGGGTCATACTGGATTACAGTATTTTAAATAATCCATGCTGCTCGTGCAGCTCACTCAGTTATAAGACAGCCCCCCCAGCCCCCTCCTTTCTCTTTCTCTTTCTGAGGCTGTCACAGCAGAGCAGCACACACAGTGAGCCTTTAAGCCCCCTGTATAGTTCTGCGTACGACCGTATGCAGAGGTACGCCGTACGTACGCAGAGGTACAAGCTTACCCCCGCAGGGCATGAATGCGCAAAGCTCAATTTTTACGACCGCGTACGCAAACGCGGTGTTGGCACAATAAACTGCCCGGCGCCGGACTGTTTTGTATGCGACACCAATGTACTGTATTAAATTCCCCTTTCCCTGATCTGGCCTTTTCTTTTGTTTTTTGCCAAAAGGCAAGTGATCTCTTCCTCCTCCGCTGACGCCATGACTGAAACGATGAGAAATGAATGAATTTGTCACGAGCGAATTAAATTCGGGTCCAGCGTGGCTGCGGGAGGTTCTGGACATTTCCTGGTATGCTGGTCTGATGTGTGTTCTGCAGGGCCAGCACTCCCTGTGTTTTTTATTTTTTAGAACTTTTTATTAACAACATATAAACACAGAAAACCGCTGCGGCTGCAGCTCTCGCATTTTTTTTCCCCCGACTTGCCAATCAGTTCAGTAGGCGTGTCAGCAAGTGACCAATCAGCGACCTCAATTTGTCACGTAGGTAAACGCTCCTTGTCTGTGGAGCTGTCTGAACCCGACGAAATTAAGGAAATGACGTCAAGAATTTGGCGCGAAAATGCGAGAATGTACGCAAGAACGTACGCTGGGGTGTGGGGCTGAACTCTCTGCGTACAGTACGCGCGTACAGTACGCACGTACGGACACACGTACGGTCGTACGCAGAACTATACAGGGGGCTTCAGTCAGCGATCACGGAGCGGGCCAGGCCACCAGGAAATGTCCCGGTACTCCCAATGGCCAGTCCCTCAGCACAATGCCCTTGTTGGTCGCCTTCCATCAATCAGCCAATCGTGTGTTGTGTACAATCTTATGTTGGAAACCTGCAAAAGAGTGAGTCCACGAAAGTCAAACTACAAAGTATTGAGGGACTACTGTATAGTTTATTTCCCTAAATTACTACACACTTTTTTTTTTTTACCCTTTTTTATGATTTCACAGAGTTGTCAGAGGTGCTGTGGGCCATGGTGATGAGAGTGGGGCTGCGAATGGACACCAGACTGGGGGTTTTGTTTCTTTTTCCAGTGTTTGGCCTTTTTGCCGTTCTCACTGTGTCCATCCTTCTGGTTATGGAGGGACTTTCTGCTTTCCTTCATGCCCTTCGGCTGCACTGGTAAGTTCTTAGTGACTCTGTGTCATTAGTCTTTGATTTATCTCAGTGTTGGTATGTTTCTACCTGCTGTTTCCTTTCTTCCCAGGGTGGAGTTTCAAAATAAATTCTACAGTGGGACAGGAGTGAAGTTTTGCCCGTTTTCTTTCTCTCTGCTGCCGTCCAGCTTTGAGCATGACGGCTTACTTTGATGGGACGATCTAATAATGCTGACAGCTGGTGAACAGAGAAAGAAACAAGACAGCAATGTCCTCTGCTTATAAAGACTAATTTCAGAGACTTCACTTGGAATTTTATATTTATTTCGTTTTTAATTAAAGCAGAAAAAACATGGTGAGTAACAGAAACCTTCAGCTGAAGCAGAGTCACCTCCCAGAGATGTCAAAAACGGGCACAGGAGGACAGTGTGTTTTTTTTTTTTTTTTTTTTTTTTTTTACTGCAGTTTCAAGTAACAAAAGTATATATATTTTTACCAGGATCAGGATGCTTCAGTACAAAACATTTTGAAATACTGTGGAAATACACCGGGAAGAATGAAGGTCATTAAAAATGAAGAGCTACGCCATTGGAATTCAAATAAGTATTTTTTTAGTATTAAACGGTAACTAATGGAAAAAGGCAAACACTTTCAGTTTTGCTGGAGAGTAAATATTTATTTATTTAAAACTCCTCTTTTGGACTTTTATAGGATTTCCTATGAAACAAAAAGCTAAATGGCGTTCTCTTTTCCTGTGAAGAAAAATATTTTCATAAGTGTTCGTGTCTCTGCTTTTCTTGTGCACCATCCATGGAGACACTTTCTAATAAGGGTTGGACTTCACTGATGCAGATCTGTCGTAAAACACAGTAAAAGGGTTCTGTCTGAACTTTTTTTATTTTTTGCAGATTTACTTTTTTCAGAAGCATTTTTTATAAACAGCACAACAAACGAGATGCAAAAACAACAAACTTCAACAATAATTAAAATAAAACCAATTTCCTCCATGATTAATTATTGTGAAAGGATAACTCTGGGTCATCAGTGATGAAGACCTCAGCTCCAACATTAGCACTTGTTTATGCTGAGTTGACTGCTTGTGTTACGAATCCAGTCTGTCATGCAGATCTTGCACTCCACTGTGTTTTTGCATCAGAATGTCACTAAAAGCCCAACTGAAGCACCTCTTCATGCAAGACGTCTGTTCCTTGAGACCGTTCTTTGAATTCTCTAGGTTTTTGCCATTCACATTGCTGCTACACTTTATAGCAGCTTCTACAGCCTGGTTCGGCTTCTCCATGTTCAAAACATCTTTTCCACTTTAGTTGTGTTCAGCTGTCCTGCCATTGAGCACAATGTCTTTCATCACCTGCAGGTCACCTTTTACTCTGACATCATTGTAATAATAGACAACCCCTCACTCATAGCCTTAATGAACTACATCCTGTCTAAGGATATAAATCCTGTCAACTGAGTGTGTTTATGAGAAGTAGCTTTTCACAGGGATGTATTTGAGGATAAATGCCTTTCCTCAGTCCTGTGCAGGTTCTGGTGTGTAGCCCTACCTCAGCTTTTGTTCCCTCGTGTGCGTCATTAAAACACAAGCAGTTTTGGCCTTTTGGTGTTGAATACTAGTCAGATGAGTGAGAAGTGTATGCTTGCTGACACAGAATTAATTGTTTTGTTAATTTAGAATTCAGATGGAGGCTGATTGGATGTTTCTTTTTTTACATTCTTAAACTTAATTTAAGAACGTACAAAATAAAAATCCAACACATTCATTTGCTGACAGCTTTGCTAGTCTGAAAGACTTGTTCAAAATTCCTACATCATTATTCAGCCTAGTGGTTGGGTTAATTACACTGTATGCTGGTGTGAACCATTAAAAATTATTAATACTAGAGTTTTTCTTTCTGAAACAAATCCAGCTTTTTGACTTCTTTGTATCAAATATCTGAATTTGTTCATTTGTTCTATTACTTTATCATACTGCTGCATATTTTTTGTAATTCCTGGCAGTTTTTAGCTATTTTTATTTTTATTTTTTACAAAACTTTTATAATATGAATAATGTGAAAACTGAAACTGCCTGATTGTTGTATGGTTTGCTTTGCCCGATTTTGTCTCATTGCTTTACTACCAGATAGCCAAAGCACAGTAAACACACAGCAGGCTGTCCTTCAGCAGGTTTTGTAAAAAGACCTGTTAGTGATTAGTTAGATATTTGTGATTGAATTGGTTAGCTAAAGTGCTTTGACAAGTGTGGTTTGCCTTAATTCTACAGTTTAAATAAATTAAATGTTCTTCATCGACAAACACTCCATGCCTTACCTTTTTAAAATCATTTGTTCTAAATGTCAATAAAATGTGTTATTTGTCTCTTTCAGTCATAAATGCATCTCTGTTTTGTTTATCGCAGTCTGCACTGAGGTTCGCTGCAACACATTTGAGCTCGTAGCAGCATTATTTATTTTTTAATATATATTTAAAAATGATTTACCTTGTACTGTATATCATTTTCTAAAAAGCATAGCTTTATATGACTATGTATCGCTGCTTAAATGTAGATTTACTCTAAAGAAATGTGCAAGACATTATTTTAACACCTCACTTACCCTGGAGACAGTTCCCACCTGCCTGAGTGAAGACTGCCACCATCATCCCAGTCCCAAAGAGCTCTACAGTGACTGGTCTGAATGACTATCGGCCAGTGGCCCTCACCCCGAT
>JARVGS010001792.1:18924460-18940992 GCA_031762315.1 Hypsolebias antenori | reverse complement strand
CAAACCTGGGGGAGACTATAAAACTGCTTCGTGCACGCGGCTGGATGAGCGCGCTCGCAGACGGGGAGGTGGTGGGCAGCGCGCGCCGAGGCTTCGAGGCTCCGTTCCCAAAAGTTGGATCTTGACATTTGAAAAGCGTCGTGGCATTTTTATTTTTATTTTCTTCTGTAGCTCACTTTCGATTCTAAAGCTCGCTGTTTCAGAAATGCACCCGGCTCTGAAACCGTTTCACTGAAGGTGTGAGCGCGAATAGGATGCGCGTCTTCTCCAGCCGCGCGGGCACCGCAGTTTGACACATCTCTCCCCCGCACAGCTGAGCTGCACTCACCCCGGATCGAGTTCTGATTACAGGGCTCGTTCAAGACTTTTCTGGACATAGGGGTTTTTAATGCCACGGAAATGGGCTCGCACCACCGAGGGAACGCGCACGCACTCTGCAGGAAAAGTTGCCTCTGCGCGGCGTTGGTCCTCTGGCTGGCTGCGTTTGTGAACGCGACCTGGAGGACGGGACTTTATAAGACACACTCAGCAGCCGCTCACACCTCAGTCTATCACAAAAGGTCAGTATGACATCAGCTTGTTGTCACTGCTGCGGATTGGGTCCTATTGTACACACCAAAGAACCGGTCCGGTCTATTTTAAGCCTCTGTGTGTGTGTGAAGCTGCAGAGCAACTCCCATCTCCATCCATCTACCAGCTCCTATTGTATACCTGACACTTGGTTTCCTTTTTCCTGTTGGCAGCATGCATTGCTCTCCAGCTGTCTCCAGTTGTCTGTCTGTGCCTCCTGAGAGATGTTCCTGAGGTGTTTTGCATGCAGCAACTTCATCATCTGCTTCTACAAGTGTTTATGGTTCACGTGTGGGTGGGCTGAAAGTGGCCAGAGGCAGAATGAGGGTATGTCCTGGTGGCTCCGGCCTGTGTCGCTCCATTAGCTCACCTCTTTCCCCTGTCACTCACATCCAGATGTGTGCAAGCACTGTTCACTAAACACAAGAAGCTGGTGGGGGGGCTTCCCAACATCTGGGCTTGTTTTTGAGAAAAGCCAAGTGTTTGTGTGCAGGGAAGGACGACAAGGCATGGAAGAAAGTTGTCTTCAGAGAGGTCGGCGGGTTTGAGGTGACATGTCTCAGTCCACCTGCTGTCTGAACCTGATCTTTGTCAGCAGAGAAAACAGTGCTTACAACTTGACAATTAAATGCAAAAGCAACTTGTCCAGCGGCGCAGTTGGTACAGCTGCCTCTCAGTGAGAGGGCCATCAAATCAAATCCTGTCCGGGGAGCTGGGTGAAGCTGGCTGGGGGACCTTTCTGGGTGGAGTTTGCATGTTCTATCCATGCATGTATGGGTATTCTCCAGGTACTCCAGGTACAGACCAAAACGTACATATTAGACTGACTGGTAACTCTAAATTGTCCCTAGGTGTGAGTGAGAGAGTGGATGGTTGTTTGTCTCATTTGTCTGGCCCTGTGATGGACTGGAGACCTGCCCACAGGTGTCCCCCGCCTCTCGCACAGTGATGGTTGGACATGGGCACCAGTGACTCCTGCGACCCTAAAAGGACGAAGCGGACAAAAGATAATGGATGGGGGGAACTTGTCAGCAGAGTTCGGGCATATAGATTCTCATTTTGGCAGACAGAGAAAGAAACCCTTCATTAACAAGGACCGGAACAGCAGCCTTGTCTTTACACAGCTGTCCCAAAAATCAAAGCGGATGAAGAGCTTTATAGTAATTTTGTTTTATTGGCTCGGCCACTTTGGAGAGGAGCTGAAAAAGTGTTTGTTCACCCTTATCTTTCTTAATGACTGTATAAGCCCAGTGCATTGTTGGCTTACTGGGGTATACGAATCTCTCCTGCTGGTCTCTGTCCTTCTTCTGAGAATTTGCCATTCTTGTTTCCCCTCTAAATCACTAGGAGGATGTTTCCTGAGATACATGTAGGCTGAACCCGTTGGATTTGTCTTTCCCAATAACTTCAAAAACCTCTCCTAGTTGGTGGATCGAGTCAAGATTGAGCATAAAGCATTTAAATCATTGCTGGAAAATACTTATTCACAGTGATATCAGGAACATTAGAACGTAGGCAACCAGTAGTTTTAATAATCATAATCATCCACTGAGCTGTTCACTATGACTTCTTCTTTAGATGGAATTATTCCACATGCCCGTATCACTCAGGTTGAAAGCTCACAGGTGTCCAGGCCTGAAAACTCAAAACCAGACAAAGACAAATGAGTGTTTTTTTTTTTGTCTTTCAGTCTGCTCTGAAGAGTCACTTAACTTTGACTTTCAAGTCCTCTTCCTGATGCTTTGATGATCTTCTGCCTCATGCAACTGTTCAGGAGATTTGAGCGAGTAATGTGAAATCCCACCAACGCCACTAATCTTTGTTAGATTCAAAATTGATTTCTAAATATAACAAATTTCTGTTTTATCATCCTCACTTTTTTAACTTGACCTTTTGGATTATTATGTTTCCTTCTGTGTTCATCAATTTCACCTTGTCATTTGTTTTTGTACATTTATCTTACACGTCCCCTGCAGATCAACACTTATTAATTGTCAGTTCTCTTATTTTTCTTTTCCCATTGGACTTTTATGACCTTTTTGATGACCTCTCCTTTCCTCTGGTTGTTTGCCACGTCAGTCTTTTGTCCTTTGTTTTCCCAAAGCATTTCCTGGAATGAAAAATCTAGAGAAATTCCTTTAGACATGTATCCTAGCAATGTTTCAAATATATCTTTTTGAGTGTTTTGCCCTCTTTCCTCCCACTATACATGAATTAATATTTGGATGAAAATAATTTACTCAGATGCGTTTGAGATGATTCTCATCTGTGTTTTTCCCTCTCACCAACCCACATGTCAGTTCTCACAGTTGTTCTTCATGCTGTCTGAGATGAAAAGTGCTTCAACTTCCAAGTGAAGAGTAAAGATGCAGACTGTGAAAATTCAAACGAGAGCACACTCTGCAACCAGAACATGTCGCATGAACCTCTGTAGATCCTGTTTGCAGGTGCCTACATTACATTCAAGGCTTCAGCTCTCTTTTGAATCTCTCCGTCTTCCTCACTTGGCGTCAGCAGCACTGGGGAACAGATGGGACAAAGCTGTGATTTTGGTGGGATTTCTCTTTTAACCGTTGGCTGTGGCTGCATGTGACAGAGATGGCTGATGATTTATTTAGCTTGAGCCCAGCATTCAGAGTGTGCCATGTGTGCTTTGAGACCTGATACTCACTGAGGGCCTGCTTGGTGTTTTGCCAGAGCAACAGCATGGTGTTGGTGGGTTTCACACTTCATGGCACATGGGTGCCTCAAGTAAGAGGATGATGTTGACTATGAAACACTGAAAAGTGTCAGATTAAGTGAACTGAGCGTCTGTGCTGCTTGTTTTCTGCAGCTGGACAGAAAATTAAACAGAACTAGAGAAACTGCATTTCCTGCGAAAATGCAGAGTGAATGCTTATTGCTGAAGAACTTGCTGAAAAACAGCTGAAAATAGCAAAAACATGCTGAAATGTAGCCGAAATGAAAGAACAAGCAAATTAGCAGATAAAGCAGACCAAACAAATATTAGCTAAATTAAGTTTAAATAATCAGAAATCAGCACAAAATTAGAAAATCAGCTAAAATAAAGCTGAAATGAGCTAAATAAATAAATAAAACAGGTGAAAGGTAGCTGAAAAGGCATAAAAAAGCATACACTAGAAGAAAGAGCTGAAGTGAGCTCAAAGAATGTGGAAATGGCTGCATAAAACAGCTAAATAGTAGCTGAAACTGGCAAGAAAAAAGCTGCAAGGAGCAGAAATTAACAAGAAAAACTTGAATTTTTCTGTAAACAGTTGAAATGAGCTAAAAGAAATGCTAAAAAAGGGCAGCTGAAAGAGTAGAACAAGCTTAAACTAGCAGAAGAAAGCAGAACGAGCATGTTTTCTGCTTCTTATAGAAGCAGAAATGCACAAAAAAGTGGAAATTATCTGAAAAAAAAAATACAAAAATGATCCCAAAAAAACAAAAACAAATAAACAACAAACAGATGAACAGGAGCTAAAAATTCAGAAAAAAGTCTAAATTACTAGAAGGAACTGGAGAGAGCATAATTGTGCCCATGTTAGGCTGAAAGAAGCAGAAATGAGCACAAAAAGGGGAAATTATCAAAAAACGTTGAAATTGGCAAAATCTATAGGTAAAAAGGCTGAAAGAAACTTAAATTACCAGAAGGAAGTGGATAAAGCACAATTTTGCTGAATTGGCTTGAAAAAGTTTAAATGAGTGCAAAAAACGTGGAATAAGCTGAAAAAGCAAAAAATTAGCATAAAACAGCTAAATAGTAGCTGAAATAGCAGAAAAAGTTGAAATTAGCAAGCTGAAAGGAGCATAACAAGCCAATTTTAGCAGACCATTTTTAGAAGAAGCACAAAAATATTGTAGTTAGCAGAAAAAAGCTGAAAGGAGGACAAAACTGCTGAAAATAATTTAAAAAAAGCTGAAAGCTGAAAAAATGTTTAAATTTGCACAAGAAAGGACGCTGAAAGAAGCCAAATCAGAACAAAATGTGAAAGGAGCATTAAAAGGTCTGAAGGATGTAAAATTAGCTCAATTCATTTTCTATGAAAGAAAACAAAAATGGCAGAAAAGGCTAAATATTTCAAAAAGCTGAAGTTGCATCAATACTAAAAGTCATAGCACCCTCCTGAACGAGCTGAACGTTTATGTGACTTGTTGAAACAGCACAAAAATTGTGCAACGAGAAAGATGCCGACAAACTTCCGGAAGAAAAATGGATCTCAATCGTGTGAATGCTTCATAAACATTCACACAATTATAATGTCACCTGCATCCAATTCATACTATTTGCTGTTTTTTTTTTATTTTAATTTTTTAGATTTTCTATAAATAAAGAATTCATTGAGCGTGGTTTGCATTTCCGCTTTAATTATTGTAAAGAGAGAGAGAGAGAGAGGGTGGGGGTGGGTCATAAAATCCACCCCTGGTGACAATCTTACCCATTCCCAGGTGAAACATCCTCTCAGCCTGGGAAACAAGATGTTTGTCACATCTGGAGCAGTTTTAGCCAGAACCGCTGTCTCCCTGCTCCACCCGACAATCGCTTCTCAATGAATCAGAAACACTTCAGCAGTAATCAAATCCTTTTGTCCTGAAGCAGACCAAGAAATGACACGATCAACACACGTACAGTAGTGCTGCTGTGCAAAACTCTTGGGTAGTCCCTTATTTCTTTATATGTTTTTTTCTAGCCAGACGTTTTTAATGCAATCTTTTAAAGAAGGGGCTGGCAACGTTGTTTCCCCTAAGACTGCCAAATCAGGATATTTAAAGCAATCAAAGGGCAATCATAGAGAATTTGAAAATACATTTCTTTAAGACAGATATTCTGGATGATTTCTTTTCAGGCTCTCTGTTGTACAGAAGTATGCTTGATTAAAAAATATGTTTCCCCAATACTCTTTAGGAATATAAGATTTACTTTCTTTCAACTGGTTCTTGTGACAGCTTGTGCAAAATAAAAAAAACAAATAGTTAAATGTTTGCTTTTTGGTGTTTTTAACGTTCAGTCTAGTTTTGGAAACACATCAACTTAGTCTATCTTAATCCAAAGGTTGTAGTTGTCCAAGATGATTAATTTAGACTTCATTGAGTTACATTAATAAAATGTAGGTTTTCATCAACTAATTCAAAGTTGTTTTCTTTTCAATTAAATATATCGGGAGCTGGATGGAAATTGTCTCAAGAGCCACTTTTGGCCCTCGGGGCATATGTTGCCCACATCTGTCCAAAAGTAATCTTAAGCAGTGTTTCTACAGGTTTTGTGGCTTTAAAAAATTTGTATTTTTAAATCCAGCAAATTTCTTACACATGACCTGACAGATGCATCACTTTATGCAAGTTTTTTTTTAGCTAATGGGTCTTTGCCTGTGTTTTCTGTCTATTATGTTTGGACTCAACACTGGTTCATGTTTTTAGTTTAAGAAGCCCTTTTCGTGCCTGAATGACCCTTTTACGCCTGAAGAACTTTGGATGAAGACCATTTAGAAAATTGCAAGAATATCTGGCTCCTTGGAAGCAAGAAACAGAAAAACGTGGGGTGACTTGAGTTTTGCACAGAACTATAGATCAATGTTTAGCACAATAGCTCATGAGTTAATTCCTTTGATTGGTTAATTTGAGAAGTCATTTCAGCAGTCTTTATAAGTGTTTTTATTTTAGCTTATTTTTAGTTAACAGGAAGAACTTTACACATGTGCTGCTGGGTAAAGGAGGGTTTTAAAATCCAAGTACCATCATAAATGATAGGAGAACACGTCATGTGAAAAAGCCAACCTCTGCAGCAGAACACAAACATTTATCTGGTCGCTGCATGGTTCAGGTCTGTGTGTGCGGCCGCCGCCACATGTGGGGGCTGTTAAAGGGAGCTGGTTCAAGGCTGCCTTACATCCTCTGCCCGCAGTGGGTTTCTTTAGTGTAAACTGTCTCTAATACCCTCAAACATATGGTCTCACATATTGACAAACAGACTTTGGTGGGAACAGACCACTACGCTCACAAACTCACTGGCAGCAGAACACACGGAGTGGGTTTGGTGCTTTGGGCAACATGGTCTGCTCTGTGGTTTCCAAAGCTCCCGTCTACGAATTCATCGACTGTGTGAAAACAGAACAGAGTAATTGTTTCCTTTTCCCCCTCTTATAAAAGTAATGATGTTATTTGTAGGTTTAATTGCTGATAGAATAAATTTTAGCTCAGCTGCCACATTGTTTTTTCTTTTTTGTAAATCTAAGCCAGACGTTTCTGTGCCAAGCATCAGAATGAGGTGAACATTCCTCAGAAACACTTGTGCTATCACAAAGAAACATCTATTAAAATGGATCTCAGTTAGTTTTTACATGAATCAACCTTTACATACAAAACTTGGTAGCTTTTAGAGGTTTGTCGAGATGTTGCAAAACAAAAGCACGATTCGTTTCTAAAGTCTTTCTTGTGATCGCGTCCTCACCATCAGAGCCTTTCTGCGTTGATCCTAACAAAGGTTTCTAACAGCCTCAGTGAGTCCTGATAAAGTCCTACGATTCCTCGATTTGAAGGGAGTGAACTCGTGACACAGCAGTAACCCGTGCTGAAAAATCTTAATCTTTGTGTGAGACCTTGATGTCCTTTGTACTCCCTTCTGAGGAACTTCCACCTCCTCCAAGAACCAAACGCAATCAGTTGTGTTCAATGTGAATAGAACCACTGATTTTATTAGTAGCGGATTAAAAGCATGTCAACACCATAAGCAAGTCTCACAACAATGGGGTGGGGGAGGGAAGAGCAAAGCGTCTGAAAGTGGCTGTGCGGCTTTGTGTGAACGCTTGACTGCACGTGTTTCATCAGAGAACATGATTTCTTCATCTAAAAACAACATAAGTTGCCGTCGTTTAAGTTTTAAAAATTTAGTCCCCTGCATCTCTGACTGGTCTTCACTTGTCCATCTGTTCAGGAACTGGTGTCCTCATACAGTGACTAAGACGGTGACCTGCCAGGTGCAGAACGGGACCGTCCTCCAGCGGGTCTACCAGGCGTGCCGCTGGCCTCAGGGATGCTCAGGAGGCAGGTGAGAGGGTCAATCAACAGCACTGATACGAACTGGTTTAAAAAAATATATACAACTTAAAAACCTGCTCAACTATAGACGTTTCTCTTAATGGATTTGTTTTGTATAAAGTAGGTTAAAATAACACTTTAGAACTATTATTCTTACATTTTTCAAATGAAATGCATTGATTTAGTTGTCTTTGACAAAATGCATTTTAGCTTCACAATTTAACATAGTCACATTTTAGTTAGTTTCTGTTGTGATTTTATATCAATATTTTTATTTTATGTTTTCCTGTTCACTTTCCTTGTTTCTATTGTACAGCACTTTGGTTGGCCTTGTTGCTGTTTAAAGTGCTCTTTAAATAAATTGGTATGGTATGGTACAATACAAGACAAGCGTTGTGGACAGTTAAATAAAACCAACCAAAACAGACTATGAAGCCATGTTATTTCAAGAGGTCCTTTTTCCTTTGTTTTGTCTTTTAACTCAACATTTTATTGAGATGAGTCATATAGAACCTCACCATCCACACTATTCATGAACAATAAAACTGGATGTAAATACCAACTCAACTCTTCTGTAAATTTGAATTGTCAGCACGAGGCTTGATGGTATTGACGCTGTTGAAGGAAGCCCAAACACACCATCCAAAAACCTGCAGTGTTCATCATCTCTGCAGTGGCTTAAAGTGCACGACAGCTTTTATAACATGCTTAATTTTTCCTTGCATTTGTTACAGAATTAAATATCTTCTGTAAATTGACTTCATCTCCCTATTTATTTGCCTAAAATCAGGTTAGACTTGAAAACTGTGCACATGCTCCATATGTTGTTTTCAGACCTTTGATGTGATGCAGGTTGATCCAGGTTTCTCAGAGTCTGATTCTAAATTTAACAGGTGCTTCAAATACACCCAGAAGATTGACACACAAGTCTTTATTGCGCAGGTATTGTTTCGCTTTCTCTGTGGAGGTGCGTGACACATTTGGTTTTGGTTTTCAGCTACAAGACAGTGGTGAGACCTTCATACAAAGTGGTGTATCGCACTGTGACCTCCACAGAGTGGAAATGCTGTCCAGGATTTGGCGGCACTGCTTGTGAGGAAGGTAAGTCTGGACAGAAGGAATGTTTCCAGACACAAACACACTGATTGCAAAACATTTCACAGAAATAAACAACAAAATCTTCAGGAAGCATCAAAATTTCCGTCTTCTAGCTCTTCCTATGCCGAGTTCTCCATTTTTCATTGCTGTCTCAAAGTCGGCACGCACTGTGTGCTTTGCACAAGTTGGGTTTTAGAACAGGAGTGATTTCCATTAAGCTTATATAAGGCGGCTTCTTTCTCCTAAATGAACTTATGGAATCAGATCCTTTAACCTCTTCAGGCTGAGTCAGATACTTCCACTTCATTAATCAGCTGAAATGTCTTCATTCCCAAACTAAACGTACCACGTAAAGGTTTATTCTCTTACTGTGGTTTTCAGTTTTATGAGCCTGCTGAAACCAATCCTTCATCTTCTTAAAGTGCTATGCTAGCACTGCCATTTTCATTTCAAAAGCTGCCTACCACACACACACACACACACACACACACTCACACAATTTATAATGACTTTCCCTGGCACTAGTCTGCAAGTCTCTGCCGTCTGTGCAGGAGGGTGGGGCACCTGTTTATGTTGTGACCCGGGGCTTGAATGGGCGTAACATAAATTGTCAGGCTATGCAACACGAAGGACAATAAATGTTTACAGTGGTTAAAGTGGTTACTTTTTTGTGGTGCTGAAAACAGAGGCTGCATATTTCTTTTGCGCTCCCACTCCTAGACGAACCCGCCCACTGGTCTGTGGTCTGCTGCAGAGTGGCTTTCGCAAAAAAAAAAAAAATCTCCACACTTTCTTTGCTTGATGGAACTAGTGCACACCAACACATGCTGGATTTGCAACCTCTCGAATAAAAAGAAACGTTCGCAGTCAGATGGCACAGACTTTACTTAACAAAAGAAGAATTACACAGAGTGAAACAGGGAGGAAATTATCCAATTAAGTTGTTGCCGGAGGAGATTCCCCCCCCGGTTGTCATGGCAGTAGGGGGCTGCAGAGCCAGCAGGGGGATGCTGGGATTAGCCACTTATCGGAGCGTCGTTCCGGGTGGCTCAGATCACAGGCGCAGCTGAGTGGGAGTGACAGGTCCCATTCTCTGGGTTTTTACTCTTCAGCACCGTGGATGCTATCCAGGGCCACCAGCACTTTGTTCTGCTTTTGCTTCCAAGTGAGCCACAACTTGATACCCCACCACTGTTTGCCTCATTCTGCGCTTTAAGAACAAAATATAAACTTGTTGCTTTGGGTAAAGCTGAATGCCAAATGGGGCCTAAATCTGTGACCACAGTGTTGTGAAGGGAAGCAAAAGTTGCACTTCAGTTGGTGCAACTTTCAAATCCAAGTCTGTGCAGCTCCTATAGTTCATTTGATTTAAAACATAGTATTTTCTTACTGCTATTTTACAAAATTATTGCTAGGTTTGACTTTAAAATAATTCCTTTCAGAGCTTATGAATCTCTGAGCGTGCAAACGCTGTACAGACTATGAAAAATGTGCATGATCCCTCTACCTCCACCGCTCTTTCACCAGGCCACCCCAACAATCCCTCTGGATGTGTTGCAGTGTGCGACACACCCAGAGCAGCAGGACTGCAGTCCTGCTTCAACATCCAAGAGAAGCACTGTGTCGTTCACTGGGAACAGATATGATATTTTAATGTTAGATGTGAGGATAATTTTCTCTTGGGATGCCTGACTCTCACAGTTTGTTGTAAAGATAACACATCTCAACCGTTTGCAGAGTCTGAGAGACCCTTATGGCAAGAGATAAGATTTTTAGCATATCACATGGTGCTAGGGCTCCAAAACCAAAGCATTACATCATATACTTACAGATAAACAGTGCTGCTTCATCACAGATAAACAATGTTGCTCCATCAGAGTAAAAAGAGAGTAAAACAAGACTCCACCGTTCACATTTGCGCTCTTCCCTCCTCACTCCAGACCTCAGGATTTGGCTGAAATTCCAAGTCAGTGGTGTAATTATCCAGTCTTAATTGTTTTCTATGAGGTTCGGAAGATATTGTCTTACGTCTGGAACTGGAACACAGTGGTCTTTATCTTTGATTGAACCAGAGTGGGGAAAATGGGCTAAGTATTTGCAGATGGAGTACTTTATTAGCCTGCCAGAAATAAGGTTTTAATGTATGCCAGTTGGAATTTGGCAATCCAAGAAAGTAAATGTTCGTTTTCATTGGGATATCTCAACTTATGCTACATTAAACACAAATATCAAAATTATGCCTCATTTAGAGGCAATTTGGGTGATGAGAATATCAAATTTATCCCTTAAAAACAACATTATTGTATTAAAGTTGGCTCTCAAGGGGTTGCTCTGACATACTGACGGATGATTGCTCACTCAGCAGTCGCATCTGTAAATTGATGGGTATTACTGAAGTTTTCATTCTTTCTGGTAATTTCGACAGTGTTTTAGAAGGTGCAGGCATGACACCGGAGAGACAACAGTTGAGTTGTTGACCCAGATTTGATGAATTGAGGAGGGCACTTAAAGAAACGGGGCTGCTGATTTTGCAGGAGGGGGCTGCCGTGCAGAAAACATATGGGGGAATGCAGACTGGAATTAGCACGCCTGTCAAAGCTCTGCTAGAGGTGGGGTGGGGGGTCCCCATCCAGCCGTATCTCTCCGCCAAGCAGCGGCTGTGGTTTTTGGGTCAGAATTACATTGTGGCTGGGAAGCAGAAGCACAGTGTCTGTAATAAGCCAGAGAAATGTAATCTGTGTTTTCACAGCTCAGCAAGGCTTATCTCAGGCCTACACACTAAACCCCGCACTTTAAACATCAGTCAGCTGCAGCTTGCCATTAGCAAAGGAAGAGCGGCAGTGCGTGAATGCTGGGGTACAGTATGTGTTTGCCAGAGTTAACATGTGGGCGGGAGAGTGAGGCGTCAAGGATTTGTACAGTGAGGGATGCAGCTGTTCGCCGTGATTAGTTGCTTTAGTAGCTGTGAGCGGAGGAACTCCACCCTGAGGTCAGGGTGTGGGGAGTTGTGCTGACCACACACACAGAGCTGCAACGTCAAAGTAATAACGCAGGCAAAAGTTGGACTGAGTCTTCCTCCTGTTTGCAGTCACATGCATTTGCATTAGCAGGTGGTTTATAGTTTATGCTATAATTTCTTGTTCAGGATTGTTCAGACAAAACTCATTTGATTTATGATTTTGCTGCACTCATATGCACATTTAAAGATGAGGTTTGTGACAGCGCAAACATTTGCACATGACAGATTGAAGGCAGCAGAGCAGCTCATGCTCATTTTTATATTAATGGCCAATACTAAAGTGTTGAAATCCAAACAGCTAAAGTAAACCGGGTGAGATTAGACATGGGAGCATCCAAGTCAGTCAAAGCTTGTTGCTTAGGAAAAGTCACAATTGTCACCAAAGGAGTTGTCCATATCTTTTAAATTGGAGATTTGCTGAAAGTTATAAACAATGAATGCCTACTTATAACTCTTAGAATTACTTCAGTTTGGAGAATCTAAGATTGGAGATCACTAAAGACACATGTTGACAGGACTGACAAATTTATGGCTAGACCAAGTGGGGCCAAGGTTACAGTGGATTGCTGCCAACTCAAAATAACTTTAATCTTTAAAATTTAATTGTGGTTCATGTGACCACGATTTTATAAACTGTTACACTGTTTCACATTACACAATGAAATCTGCAGAAATATTGGAAAATTCCTGCAGAAAGTATCCCAGTCTGCACTGGAACTGCTGCTATGCTCATAAGTAGGTAAACTTATTCTTTGCAGTAGGTCATTTAGACTGGAGTAAATCCCAGTAATTATTACTTCCATGTGTTTTCATCATTGCATGTACATTGGCAAAATGTGGTTTTGGTTTTTTCCCATCATACATGAGATACACACAAGATAAGCAGCTGGCAGATATTTAAGCGCCCATGGAGCAGTTAGTGCATTTAGTTAGTCTTGTTCAAGGACACTACAACAAATGGGCATGGCGGGGAGTCAAATCTGGGATTTTCAGGTCCCAAGACTGCTGCCCTACCACTGCGCCACAGGTAATATGGCATTAGGCTAGAATATTTCATGCAAATCACATCAGAGAGAAAACCTTGAGAGTTATAGTTTTATCATATCTCCTTAAACTCCAACTGCCGTTGATTTCACTATTGTTACTGCAGAAAAGTAAAATAAATGTATTTTCCTGCCTCGTTCATTACCTGATGGTTTCATTGTTGAGCCTCATCCATTTTTTTAATCTAAAATCTCAGCGAACTTTAAGAAATACACGAGCACATGCACTTTCCCTGAGTATTCTTGAAGGCTTCATACTCTCAGTCTTGATTCTGAGTTAGGTTTTTATGTTTCTGGCTCCTGGACTGGAAACGTCTCTTCTGCTAACTGATTTATTTATTATTTCCCAAGACTTCCACCCCGAAGTACATCAAAACTGCTTTTCCTGCAGTCAGAAAGAAATGAAGCAGGCTGAGTCAGCGGTGCAAGAAAACTTTTAAGGGACGAAAATAAACATGTGCACACACAAGTACACACACACACACACACACAAGTCATAGCAGCAGGATTATTCTTCTGCCCACCACCTCATCACCCAGATGTTTAAGCACACTGGTGTGCTGGGTGAGTGACAGGCTCTTTACAGAATGACAGGAAAGACGCTTCTCTTTCTGGACTAGTGAAGATAAGACTAAGTGACGTGGAGACAAACCTTTTATCGTCTAAAATAATAAAGATAAACCCAGAATAATCTATTCCTTTCTTTAAAATCTTCTTCATGTGTGAAGGTGTGCGCTCTGCCTCCTTTCTCTCCTCTCGGATCCACTCAGAGTCTGATGTCATTAAAACTGCATTAACCCCATCTGCACCCTGCCTTTCAACACATCACCATCGCTCAGCTCACAGGCTAAGCTGATGCAGATACAACATAGAACACAGCTCCACTGTTCTTGTGTAGGAGCTTTGTTTGCCTTTTTTTTTTTAACACAGATGCTGAAAACAATTTCCACGATGGGATCAATCAAACAAGTAACGTGCATATACAAAACATACACGTTTTGGTTTATGGGTTGGTAAAAAGATTGTTTCAGGTTGCTCTCATTGTGTAAATGAACATGCAGCATAACCCAAAACTTGTAATGTCTTTATTTGGCTAAATGGTTGGATTCTGTATCCACACAAAAGTATTTTGCATCATTGGGTAGCAGAAATTTCTTGTCACATCCAGTTACGTCATCCTCCTTGCGGTCTCCTCTCACCAGAAACATGAAAAACTTGCATAAAGTCACTTTGTGGGGTTTTTGTGCACTCCCAGTAATCTTGGAGATCTAGCTGCTCGTTTGTCACTGTTATAAGTTCATAAATCTAAAGTATACAACGCCACATAAGAGAAGCGTCAGTGTTGTGGCACAGTGGGTGGAGATTTTATAAACCCACTGCATGCATCAAACAAAGAGACCACCACATCACAGCCATTTTGCTGTGACAACGTTGTTTATTGCCTCTTGCACCTTCCTAACCCTCTGGGTTTGGTCTCATTTTCCCAGACTGAACAAAGTACACTTGGATAATTTGTAGAGTTAAATATTCTCAGAGGTCATGGCTGTCGGGTCTTAAATCTGTGTTTGAAGCTGGATATTTCTATGCTATAAAAATAATACCAAGCAGTGGTGCTCAAACAAATGTGCACATATTTTAAGTCAATATTTTGCTATTATTCCAATAAAGTACCTGCCTACTTCAAGTGCAGACATGTACATCAGTTTTTACTCACAAACATACATGAGTCACATTAAAATAATTTTTTTTTTTACACTGAAGGTGACTTTGTGAGATTGGTGTGGGTCAAAATAATTAACAGTTATGACAAAATGTTGCTGTCCTTTATTGTGCAATACAATAATCAACATATTTTCATATTTATTATTTTTTTTAAAAAATCATTATAAATGGATTTGTCTCTTGGCATTCATATTTCACGACTCTGGGGACCCAAAGCTGAGAAAGCTGTTACAGCAAGAAGCAACAGAAATTTATCTCATTTCAGTTCAGTTCAGTTTATTTATGAAGCGCCAAGTCACAACAGAAGTCATCTCAGGGAACTGAACAGAAACATTCATATACATCATAAAAGCTAATTAGTAATTTATCTTTCTAAGGAAGCAGCAGCATTTGGGTTAATCTTCACTTCATCACAGTCTCCCAGTGAAATTATAACGGGTGTGTTGCCTATTCACAAGCATTTAGTTTGACAAATATAATATCATTTTATGATTAATTATCAAAGAATTGCCCTATTATGATGTTTATTGAAATCATAGGTCATTCGTTATATATTTCACTGTTCTGTGATCCATGTAAGTCATTGTTTCTGCACTGTACAGACCTTTACAGCTTGTTGTGCGTTTCTTTGTGTTTACATGGAGACGCACACCTTCAAGCAGAGTGATGTACATTTTCGTTCAATATGTGTGCCTCTCTGGTCCAGGTTCAGTTTTTGAGGTTGGTGATGGTACGGCTGGTGAGTCAGTGTTGGGGGCTCAGAGCCAGAGAGGCCCAGCAGGGTGATCCCATTACCAACAGGACGTGCCCCTGAACCTCTAAACTCAGGCTCACATTCCATCCGCTCCACCTCCACCATCAACCCTTGGGATTCATCCAGGCAGGAGAGCTTTAACAGCAACAGTGTTTTGGTTGGATCCTGGCCACAGCTGGAGCCCGGCGGGGCAAAATGACTCCTACTCCTCCGCCTCAATCAGGACCATAAGCAGAGTCCAGAGAAGGTGTTTGTGTGTTCCTCCTTCCTCACGTGTTTATGGTCCTCGCAGTCCTTCGTGCTGAGTTCATGTCCAGAGTCTGGCACTAAACAAGCGCTCACACTTTAAGGCACTGAAAACACCTGCTCCCCCCCAGTGCAGACACATAGCATGTACAGACAAACATATGACTCACATTAAACTGAACTTTATTTTTTCACCAGAGATGCTGTGGTCACTCAAACATGATTACAAGTAGCCAACTTATAGAGCTGCTTCAGGAGTAAAGGTGTGAAGAACAGCACACTACCCCGCATTATGTTTATGGATATTATTGGCATAAGCTGCATTTCTAATGCTTCCAGCTGACAAAAAAATAAATAGCTAAATAAAACTTACTGAAGCTGACTTTAGGATTGATGTGAATCTGAACTTAGCATTAAAAATTTCACTATTTTAAATCTCAGCTCCTTTTCCTGTAAACTTTAATGCATTTTTGTTGTTTTGCTTTTACCTTTTAGGTGTATGTAAAAATGTCACTTTACAAGTACCGTATTTTCCACCCTATAAGTTGCACTTTTTTTTAAATTTACTTGCCTAGTGACTTATAGGCTGAAGCGGCATATTTGTGAATTTTCCCCCATATTTATAAACCAATTTTTGGCTGGGATATGACTGTTTTCCTTCATTCTGACTGAAAAAAGAGCAGTATAACTTTCAGCCATGAAGCAGAGTAGTAGTAGCAGTAAGGCATACCATCGTATCATGTAATAGGTAAATGTGACTATAATGACAAATTCAAAAAAGTTCAAGCCAAAAACAACTGGACTTTATTTATTATACTTTACTTTATACTTTTTTCCTTGAACTTTTTTGAATTTACCATGTCCTGGATGACTGAGAATCTTCACCAGCTATTAATGACTCAATCAACCTGCCATAGGCGCCCCACCTTCATTCTGCTCGCTGCTTGGAACTGTCAAACCAGCTACATCACCCCAGCAAAATGCAGCTAATTTGACCATTAAAGTGCATTTATTAAGCAAATGTTAGACTGAGACACACCTTTGC
>JARVGS010001792.1:18901322-18924360 GCA_031762315.1 Hypsolebias antenori | reverse complement strand
TTTTTCCGCCTGGATTTTTTAATTTTTTAATTTTTCCCCTCTGGGTGTTCTTTTATCCTTTGGGAGAACTCCACGGTGCTGTCTCCCGTTTTTGCCTTCCACCCAGGGCATTGTCTCGCTGGATTTGCTCCTGTGGACTGGCTGGTGGGGGCCGCTGGGCTTCTCCGGCGGGCTGAGGTGGACAACGCGGGCCGCCTTGGACCGGCTTTGTTGGGGACGTGGGTTCTGGTGAGAGCTTCTGCACTTCTCCGGTGGGCTGTGGGTGGACGACGCGGGCCATCGTTGGACAAGCTTGTCGGGGACGTGGGTTCCGGTGAGGGCTGCTGTGCTTCTCCGGCAGGCTATGGGTGGATGACGCGGGCCACCATTGGACCGGCTTTGTTGGGGTTGTGGGTTCCAGTCTGTAGCCGTTGGATTTGTGTGCCTGCTGGAGCTGACCTGCCGTGGTTGGCCCTGCGGGGAATTGGGACCGCTCACCGATCTGGGTGTTGTAGCTGCTAGGCCTCAGCTACCAACTAAAGGTTGGTGAACATCATGATCAGGCTTCGGCTTTTGACTGGCAAGCAAAATTACTACTAAAATCAGGACAGAAATCTGGTGAGTTATGTCAAATAAACGTGGACAAAGGAAGCAAGAATCACTGGAGAGAAGTTCGGAAGACATGGAGGAAATTAAAACATTAAATTTTATGAGTGTTGAACTAACAAGATTAGCGTCTCAACAAGAACTCTTGATTGGACTGATTGACGAAGCAAAACAATTGAAAATCCAAATAAATAACAAAGATAATAAAACAGCTGAGCTTGAAAAAAAAGTTGATGATCTGGAGCAAGACGCAAGACTAAATAATCTGGTGATAATTGGACTTGAAGTCAAGTGCCGGTCATATGCAAAGGTGGCTGCGGGTACTGACACAACAGGAAATGCACAGCAGGATGAGCTGCGGACATTGGAGGAGCAAGTGGTGTATTTTTTACAAGACAAAGAAATTGATGTAGACCACGATGACATCTCTATCTGTCTCACCTTGCCCAGCAAAGTAGAAAAATCGTGTATCTGTTGTTACCTAACCTAGCCAGTCGAAGCAGATGGCCGCTTGTCCTGAGCCTGGTTCTGCTAAAGGTTTCTTCCTCATGAATGAGTTTTTCCTTTCCACTGTCGCCTTTTTGCTTGCTCAGAATGAGAGTTCTGTGATTAAATTAAATGCCAAGCAGTCTGATCCTCACATTAATAATGTTAAATTATTATTTTTACAAAAGTTTTTGTTAATGTATTATTTTTATATATGATTTTTCTGTTCAGTGCCCTGAGATGATTTCTGTTGTGACGTGGCGCTATATAAATAAATGTAATTGAATTAAAGGATTAATTTGTGCCTCCAGCTCTCAAACTCATATGCTTAATGACCTCAACCACAAGCTGGATGCGATTTCTGAGAATTGTAGGCCTTTTGTTGCTCCTGGAACTCACTGGCATGAAGGATTCAACCTTGCAGAAAGCTAACTAGCATGGACCGGGCGGAATGTCCACAAATCTGGCTGTTTGAATTCACCATTGATTGTACCAGCAGAACTGAAGGCAGACAGAGATCTGAGTCTGGCGGCCCAAACAATTGTTAACCTGAAGTTGGCCTCCCTGCTGTCCTTGGGCAGGCCAATTTATCTCAAACTGTTCCTGGAGGATATGTAAACTAGATGCTATGCATGTAAACATAGCTATGGGTGAAATTCCTGATAGGTGTGAAAATGACTGGGTATCAGGCCTTAAGCTGCATTATAAGTTTTAGAAAGTTGAAATCTGAGACATTCTCCTCTGTTTAAAGATGGTTTCTCTCGTTTTACATTAATGGATTCCTTCACCCACTCTCAAACCAGCTGTCTTCGCAAAGAGAAGAGACAATGTGGTCTTTGGTTGTATTTTCTCATTCCAATAACGGTGACTGAGTGTTGGAGACGATGTGGCGTTTTGTTGTATTTACTTCTTGCAATAATGGTGACTGGGTGTTGGAAACAATGTGGTTTTCAGAGACTTCCTCCCTGTCTCTTTGACAGAAATCAGAATTGCTGTCCTGTCTCTGTGTGTGGCTACTGACCTCTGTTGATGCTGTTACTGCTGAGGTAGCTTCTGCTCACCTGGCTGAAGCTCCCCAGCACCACGAGTGGACCCTACGTGACCTGTCAATCATATGGAGGACGCTGCTGGGGCGGGGTCATGTCATGCCCCTTCTTCATGGCTTTAAGCTCTTCCAGAGGGTAAAATGTGATTTTATTTCTAACATTTGGTGGTGGTTTTAGTCTCCCCCCACCAAACATCGGTTAATATTGAACATATTGAGGAGGTAAGACCCCATCTGAAGAACAAACCTGTTTTGTGCTCATTTCTCAGGACTGCCCTCTGGTTTTAATGCTGATGATGTTTGAGTTGTGCTTCGACTACAGAAACTTTACTGAGGCCAAAACCAAGTTACTGGACTTCCAGAAGACACTCATCACTGTGAGTTCCTCCTGTCAGTTTTATTCAAAATGACTACATTAGCTGAGCAGTAATCCACTCACAAAATATCAAATTAAAAGTTATTCCTTGTTTTTTTGTCTGATGAGGCATAAAGATCGGATAATAATTTGTTCAAAACAACCTAAATAAGATTATCTTCTATTATTGTTTTCTTGCTGTAATAGTAAACTAAGTGACAGCTTGGTCTCTAAACTTGTTGTGGTGCAGCTCAGGAACGGAGGCCCATTGCTGTCCAACAGCCTCCCAGTGCAGTGGGTCGAGAGCCAAGCCTCGGTGCTGCTCCTCACGATGCTGCAGCACTGCTCCTCCCAGTACGACCTCCACCGACTGCTGCAACTCCTGGCCAACGTCGACAACATCCTCAAAACAACCGGTGAGATGTTCCAAACCGTCCTCGTCTACCTCCAAAAGATGTGTCTGTTCCTGACGCAAGTCAGCTCTCAAGCGTCTGCCTCAGACAGATGTTTACTGCTCTTCTAAGGAATGAAGACAGTCACAAATGTAGAATTTAGTGATCAGGACATGACAATCCATCCATCCATACGTACATGCATACATACATACATATACATAAATATACATACATCCATAAATTCTTACATATACATATACATACAGACCCTTTCCAAAAATTAGAATATCGTGGAAAAGTTGTTTAACTTCCATAATTCCATTCAAAAAGTTACTCTTTAATAGATGATAGATTCAGGGCCCACAATGTAAACAATTTCAAGTATTTATTTGTTTATTTTTACACAATTTGGGCTTCCAGCTCATGAAACCCATGAAAACAGGATAAAAAAAAAAATAGAATACTGTGAAAACATCAGCCAACACTACTCAGTTTTTGCAGGAAAAAAAGAAATTACCATATTTTTTCATTGTATAAGTCACAGTTTTTTTTGCATACTTTACATGCCCTACGACTTATAGGCCGAAGCAACATATTTATGGATTTTTTTTCCCATAGTTATTATAAATCTTTTTTTTGGCTGAGATATGATCATTTTCATTCATTCTGACTGAAAATAAATTGAGCAGTACCACTTGATGTCAGCAGAGGAGTAATAAGTGTATGGCATGCTGTTGGCTATTGTATCATGTAATAGGTAAACGCAGCTATAATGACAATTTCAAAAAAGTTTAAGACAAAAACAACTGGACTTTATTTATTATACTTTACTTTATACTTTTTTCCCCCTTGAACTTTTTGGAATTTACCATGTCCTGGATGACTGAGAATCTTCACCAGATTTTCTTGACTCATTCGGCCTGCCACAGTCGCCCTGCTTTTGTTCTGCTTGCTGTTTGGACCGACCATCAATCCAGCTGCACTGCTCGGCAAAATGTAGCTAATTTGACCATTAAAGTGCATTTATTAAGCAAATGTTAGACTGAGACACACCTTTGCTATAATTTTGAGCAAACAAACAATTGTTTAGGCGTATTTCTTGTTAATTTTTGGAGAAACGAGCTGCGTTCCTCTTCCCCTTTTTCTTGCTCTGCGCATTCGTGGAGTACTGAAGCAGCAAAACATTTTTTTAAATGCAGCTGCTTTGACAGTCAAAGTGTATTTATTAATCAAACATTAGCCTGAGACACACATTTTCTATAATTATGAGTAACCAAATCATTGTTTTTAAGTGTTAATCTAGTTAAATTCTTGTTAAAGTCCTCCAGAGCCATTTAGCAGCCCATTGATTTTTGGCACAACACCAGTCCACATTTCGGGTTGTCAGCGGTGATGCATAATAGATGCGACTCATACGGCGAAATTACATATTTATGGATTTTTCCACTTTATTAGACAAATATGGACTGATGCGACTTATAAGGCGGAGCGACTTGTACGGCGGAAAATACGGTAATTTATTTTATGCTGAATTTGCGCTAAGGCTTTAGCGATTCTGGTTTTTTTTTTTTTTACATCAATGAAAGTCACATTTGTACAAGATTTACAGCAAAATTAAAAATCAAGACACTAAAACTTTGTTAAGTATGCCAAACATTATTAAACCTTTTTACCAGGAAGAAATCCATCGAGATTATTAATCTATTTTACAAGGATGTCCTGGGCTTGTCCAAAAAAACCAGCAAGTTTTAACTCCACCTTTTTTATGTGAATGTTTTTCACAGTCCTCCAATAACTTCCATTTTTCCATAAACACATCATCAGGATTTTAGGAGGCAGCCTTCTCTGAATATGAACAACCTGTAACCGTAATATTCCAAATTAAATATGAGCCCATGGCAACAAGCCATCCAACAAAACAAATGCCCTACAGAATATTTATATTGTGCCATTTAGTTCTATATAATATGGAAGAAACTAAGCTTTTTATCCATCTTCCATCTTCTTCTGCTTATATGTGGTTAAGTCTCAGAGATGTTTTGAGTTGAAAAATTAAGGCTTTTTTCCCCACACAGTTCTAGGAGGTAAACTCAGGCATCCCCCTCCCCAGAAACAGTCTTCAGCTCCTTCTTGGTGATCTTAAAGATTTCCCAGGTCAGACAGGACATACTGTATAATCCCTCCACTGTGTTCTGGGGGCTCCTGGGGGTCTCCTTCCAGAGGAACATCCCTCCACAGTGAACTCTCAGCATCCATCCTAGCCTCATTTGCTTTTTAACATATCTGTAAGGCCGAGCACAGTCACTCTGTGTCAGAAGTTACTTGTATTCATTATCTTCTTCTCTCAGTCATGATTCATATCTCATGTACATGGTGACAACTGAAATACTAATGGACCAGTAAACTGAGAGATTTGTCTTATGAATCAGGACAACAGTAGCCCCCTCATTCCTGCAGACGAGGCCCTGAACTGTTGATCCATCTTTTGCTCCATCCTGCTATCATTCATGAAAAAGACTCCCAGATACTTGAGCTCTGCTCAGGCAAAGATTCGTCGCAAAACCAGAGCTTTCCACCTTTTACTGGCATTAGAGAATTAAAAAAATATCCCTGTGAACATTTTGTAGATTGTATTGGTTCTGCTTGGCTTGAACTGGTACTAACTGGCCTCTCTGAACTCTTTCAAACTGGTTGGACATCCCCCATCATTGCATCCTTTATACAAAAGACCCAAAGGCTTATTCTCAGTTAATGTGTTTTATATGAACCCCTCACTTTAACTGTGTAAACAGCTACTTAGGTAAACAGATCTCTATTGAAGTGGAGTTTGTAAATCTGCAGCCAGATGGGTCCTCTAGCTCGAGACAAAGTGGAGAGTTACAGTTTGCTCCTTCTTTCCCTCTGGCCTCCCTCAGAAAGGAAGATAATTTATACCCTTGGTCTGAGATGGAGAAAGAGATGAGTGTGTAAAATGAGAACGGCTGCTGAAAGAGTGGCAAAGCTCCAGAGGAGCACGTTCTGCTCTTGCTCAAGCGCTGCCAGGTAAAAAAGCAGAACGCAGGAGGTTTGTCTTCCCACTTTTGTTGTCATGAACAGAGAAATGGGATGACGTTGTTGTTTTGGGCCACGAGAAGAAGAAATGTTCTGTCGGTTTGTCGAAAATGGGGAAATTAAGGCTTTTTTTCCTAAAAATAAACTACATCAAAAAGGGCGAAGAACTGACTGCAGTAATAACCAGGAGACGTTCATGCTCTCCTTATGAGCCATAACCACAATGTTCATTTATGAGCTCCAAAATATTTAACCAAAAAAAAAAAAAAAAAAAGGCAGGAAAAATTATGTCAGTGTCTCTTATGTCTTTGTTTATTCTGTCTGACCCTATCCCAGCCAGCTACGGGGGGATAGTCACAGGGATGCCAAGTGGGTGAAAGGGGATTTTGGGGTGCAGAGTTTGTGCCTTCTTGCAGAATAATGACAGTCATTGTATGTTAAGTGGCAGCACTGCATCCAAACCAAGATAGAATATTTCCCGACATGCGCTCATTCAGGGTCTGTCTTCAATTTCTGAGTTACAGCAGTGCTTGGCTTGACACAATGAGAGCACAATACTGGTCTTTTAGTGCCACTGTATCAGTAAATCACTCAAAAAGACCAAAGGCAGGAAGAGCTTTTTGTGGATTACGCTCACTTTGTATTTAGAGCTGTCAACGGACTGTCATTTATTTTTCAGTTTTACTTTGTTTTGCATCATCAGACTCAAATCTTTGAACAGGATTTATATGACACAGAGATCTGTCAAACTAATGAAGTGCAATTTTAACGGAGGCCTCACACACACTTATTGAAGGAAGAGAGCATGCTGGGAGATGAATTATAAACACAGCTCTTGATCATTCATCCAACAGAGAAGCTCTCTTTGACAGGCTGGAACTTTTTTCTCCTGGTTGCACCTGACTGTGCAGAAACCTTTGCCCAAAAGTAGCACTTTTTCTTTGTTCACAATAACGCGTTAAAACCACCTACCATGCATTCAGGAGATATGCCTTGTGCCAAAACACTCAATACATAAGACTCATGGTGTTGTGGGATATCAAGTGCTACGAGCTGGAAAGTTGTGAAGTACGACCTAAGTAGAATGAACTTTAACTCTCCATATTTTCCAGCAGAATATTGTTCAGTGTCCCACTGCCTTTGTCAGCTCTTTTTTTTAAATCTATGAGGAGCACACACCTGACTGGTCACATGACAGGATTCAGCAGCCCTGCAAGCAAAACTTCAATACGCTGCATTCTGTCATTTCAACAGGCATTAAGAGCTACAGCATTTTCAGTATTTGTTGCAGTGATCACACTACGTGTGCCATCATTGGATGCAACTGACCCCACCTATCTCTGGTTGTTTTCTGTGAGGCTTTCTATTATAAAACCACTGCACACCTGACCAAAATTCATGTTCTGAAAATGCTTCAACTGATGCCTCTGAAACAAGAGTTTTTGGCACCACTTTACAATAAGGCTCCCCTTATAGATGACTAATACATGTATATAGTTTATAGCTTTAACTATTATAAACCATTAATAACTGCTTGTTATGCATTAATTAAGGGTGACAGAGAGACAAAACTGACCAATTTGCTGCCAAATAGTGAGTCAAATCTGTTCACCTATATATTTCATTTAGAGTGGTTATATTAAACATTTCAGACTTAGTTACTACCTTGTGAGCACAATAAGCATTTGTAAACCTATTTTTATCATATAATATTGCACTTTATCACTGCATTATAAGTATCTATAACTAATATTATTTGCTAAAGAAATTAGGTTTACAAATACTTATTGTGCTTACAAGGTACCGTAGTGACTTGGTCTAAAATGTTTAATGCAACAACTCTGAAGTGATGGCAGATGTGGCTCACTGTTTAGCAAGAAACGGGTCAGTTTTGTCAGTTATCCTTAATTAATACATAACGAATAACTATTAATGATTTATAAGGTGTTCATAAGGAATTAATAACATATCTATAAACTATTTATTAGCCATCTATAAGGGGAGCCTTATTGTAAAGTGGCACCAAGTTTTTAGACTTTCCTGGTCGACCTAAAAGCCGTTTATCTGTTGGTAAAGTAATTTACCCTGGCTGGCCACTGAGAATAAAAGTTGTTGATTACATTAAAAAAGATAAATCCTCTCTTAAGATTGTGACAATAAGATCTGCTTAGAGGCCTGCTGGCTGCAATTTTAAGTGTGAGTTGGAAAAAAAAATTACTCTCTGATGTGTGAGTTTTAAAACTGGGCAGAAAAAGAGAAGAGACGCTAAACGTTCCAGACTGTTCAAAGTGATCTTCATTTTCCACTTGCGTGAACTTGTGATGTCATGTGTATTTTTAAAGCAAGCTGAAATCATCCTTAACAGCGGTCTTGTTTACAAGTTCATTTACATGGGTGTGGAACGAGTTTAAAAGGTTTATTTGCCCTAAATCTCCAACTTCTTTTGGAGGGGTTTATTAATAGTTTAACCCTCTGCAGATGCAACAGACCACAATTAGCCCTCAGCATTACGTTTAGAAGGAAAGTTAATTTTTCTAATTAAATTCTAATGAAACAGAGAGAAACATCAAATAATAGATGGTGAGTAAGAAGATTATTTAGGGGGTTTATTGCCATATTTTGTGTTTTAACTTGTTTTTACTGAGTTAATGAGCTTAAAAGAAGAAAAATCCCTTGTTTTCTCACAAACACACACCTCTTTACAGTTTGATATAGTTTAGATACCACAGTGAGCCAAATCCATACAGTTTTACTGAAGTCTTAAACTGAGTTATTCCAAGCCAAGACCTCCGGGGTCAGCTGATATCTGGCTCACGTTGCCAGATATCAGTGACAGCAAGGGGAGGACAGAAACAATGCATACATCATGTCTGGGATACAAACTGCAGACGAACAGACGCTGCTGCTGCGCACACATTCACATGGGACACGTTTAGTCGAGAGGGTCCAGATGGTTTATGTCTGAGCGCTCAGCTCCTGCTGAAGGAGGAGGGTTATTCTCTGGAGTTTGGGGGTCTCAGCACGTCACCTTTGTTGCCATCACTGGGACAGCGCTCTGAATTAAACCCTGTAAATCACAGGTGGTTTCCTATGTGACTTCTGTTTTCTGCCTCTCAAACATGAGACGTTATCTTCACCTCACTCAGTCAGAATGTGACAGTTTGTATATAAATGGCTTTTCGCAACAGTGACAAAATGTCCAAAACAAGATAACTGCATGTTCGGGATGATTAATACTGAGCAGATCATTTCTGCATGAGGTCAAAACTTGAATGAATCCAAGCCAGATGAATCATTTTATTTAGTCTCGCTTTAGGGACGCTGTCGACGTCTTAACGTCTTTTTAGTCGTACATTTGAACCGAGGCTGACAGTATAATTTGGCTTTTCAACTGCTGCTTTTCTCTTTAAAGTTGATTCAATAGTTTGGAGTTGTTTAGCTGTTGTCAGGATTACCTAATATGTACACAAAAAGTATCTTACGTTGCATTCGTATTAGGTCAAAAATCACTACTGAGACACCCGGTGAGCCAAAATCAGGTCGATGCAAGTTGAAAGCAAAACATTTTCTATTAAAAAGAGCGTCCAGTGTTTGTTCTTCTTACCAAGAGAGAACAATGAACTTAAAGTCCAAATCTTTAACAACACATAGTATCAAACGTCACTGCTGCTGCATTTAACTTAATTACAGCCTTTAATTCTAAAAGCACACATCATCATGTGACTGGCTTGGCTGGCAATTTATGAAAACATGTATCTGTCAGTGCTGCATATCATGGAACTGTTTCAAAGCAAAATCATGCTAAGAATTGATAAAACGCGTGTTGCTCGCCACCTTTTACACCTGAATTTTAAACTACCAGTAAACTATAAGAGCATTATGTATTGAGAATGAAGAGGGTTATAACCATTATGGTCCAACCTTAAAAAATACTTTGTGTGTAATATAACACAATCCAACATTCAGTCAGGTCATCTGGACGGTTTCTTTTTTCGCCGAGACGTTTCATTCTTCATCCGAAGGACTTCTTCAATCTGAGTTGCCACCAACGAACTGAGTCCCACCACAGAGAGTGGTGGGAGTGAGCTGTTTGTGGGATTTAGTTTTGTTTGGTGGGTCAGACTGAAGAAATCCTTTGGATGAAGGATGAAACGTCTCAGAAAAAAAACCAAAAAAAAACCAACAACATCCAGATGACCTGTCTGAATATTGTTGGATCATTACCTGGATTATTGAGCACGAACTTTGGAATCTAATACAATATTTTGAGATCTCTCTCAGTCTGTTCATGCTCAGAGTATCCGTTAGGCATGGCTCTCAGCTACTACACAACAGAGTTTAGCTCAAGTTCTTTAAAATCGGACAAAGTTCAAGCTATTTTTTTGTGTTTTCATGAGATATTTTGCTAACGCATGCGCACAAAGACATGGTGCAAACCACAAATGTTTCACTTCAAAACACAAATTCAGCTGCAGGCCAAAAAAAAAAAAAAAGTGGTTTGTTTGATTTACACCAAATGATGTCAAACAGTCATAAAAAATGTGTGCAGTTTATCTCTGCAGCTTCTTGTCGTTCATCAGCAATTTGTTGCTGTTTTAGTTTGAAGGCGTGCAGGTGGGCTTGTTTAACCAAAAAAAAAAAAAAAAAAAAGAAAGAAAGAAACCCTCAGTGAATGCCAGCAGAGGAGTTTGAAGGACAACTTGTGTTCTTTGTAATCCAGAGCTGAGATAAGAGCTGCATCCACCACGTCAGCCCCTCCTGGAGCCCCGTGGGGTCAGCCGACCCCTGTTGAACTGGAACTATGATCACCCAGTCCGTTTCATAGCCTGACAGGATAAGACATGATTGATGGCAGGGTATTGTTTGCTTCTTGTATGGGCTGAGGTTTGTTAACGCGGCTGTGAAGGTGGGAATGGTTCCGCTTGAATTATTTGTGTGCGAGTCCAAAAATCGGCCTGTACTTCTTCTCCTCTGCATGTGTGAGCTTTCATCTGTGTGTGAGTCTTCACACAGTCTGCGGGCATGTGGAGATAAGGATGAAGGGAGTGGAGCACCATGAATAAAAGCATCTTGTCTTCCTCCTTCTGTTTCATCTCTACACTTAGTCACATTTCTCATTTTCTCAACAGTTTTCTCATCTTTCTGTCTCTGTGATTTGCTGCACAGACAATTAACTGCAGTTGAAAATGACCTGTGCAAGAATTAAACCCCAACTTGATCCCGAGAGTGTCTGAAAGCAGACGTCACAGCGCTCCGTCCCCTGGCAGCATCTCTTGGCCCTCAGGCCCACGAAGATGGACATGAACTGGTGCAGGGCTCCTGAGAGTTTTCCAGAACATGAGCACAAATCCAAATCTGTACATCTGTTGTTCAACTTGGAGCATATTTCATTTTACATTTAATAAATCTGTCCCAGAAGCATAAAATGTCCTCGAGTAAATCAGCAGCTTTTAACGTTTGACCTGTTTTTCCCCCCATACCATAATTCTTACATTATCGGCTGCTGCCGTGCTTTGTACAAGGAATAAATTTGAGATTGTCTTCTAAAAATTTATACCTGTAAAATTATTCTTGCTTGCTTATCTTATTGAATTGTTCTGCAGTCTCTGCTGAAGAATTTGAGACGAAATGTGCTTTGCATCGAAGTTCGTTTAGTCTGAATTTCATCACGTTTAAAACTTGCGTTTTGCCTTTGCGTGGCAGAAAAGCGGCTATCTTGTGTGGTTTTGTCATCTGACCGTCTCTTAATCTTATCATCCCTTTCTGTCAATCTCACGGAGCGTGCATACTTATCTCCAGTGGTGCAAAATACAAACAAACCGAAGCCCCCTCAATGTGCATGAGGGCCCATTTTATTTCCATCTGTCAAGAGGAAGCAGACGTGAAACAGAACCACATGTTGGAGCTAACACTGAACAGATCTGAGGGCTTGCTGCTGAGTTTTGATATGTGGGTGCAGATGGATGAAGACACCTGCAGACAGAAGTACACAAGGTGTGCAAATGGTACTCATGTGTAATTTTCTTTTTACTGACAGATCAAAGAGGAGAGCTACAGCATCAAGATAAAAGTGCAATTAGTTGGTTTGGTGCTGTTTACCAGACTGTGATTAAGCTTATCTGTTTGGTGCAGAAATTCTGAGAAGTTTTTTTGTTTAGTTTCCCAGGGAGTTTCTAAAATAAACCGTGTTTTGCTGTTAATCAAGATTTAGATGCTGCAGATAGATTAACACAGATTAGCTTTTATACTTCTAACAGGCAGTAATTAGTCCGGTCTTTTTCATGAGCTGCATGTCGGCTCCCAGTGCGGGTTTTAGTCTCACAGTATTACACATGCACAGACACACTAGCTCCTCAATAATCGTTTAGCATATTTGAGGATTAAGTCAGTTTATGTTCGGTGTGCCTCGGGGGTCTCTGTGTTGGTCTTTTTAATTCCTGCTCTTGCACCACTGAGCATTTTCCTGTGTTTCTGTGATGACATAGCTGTGCTTGGGTCATTTAAAATTATTTTTAATTGTTGCAACACATACACCAAACACATTTTTCTGTTGTCTTGCATTGATTTAAGAAAACTAGTTTTTTTTTGGCAAAATGAAGGTTATGAGTTGATGGGATATTCTGCATTTCAAAAGTTGCTTCATATCAGTTGTTTGGGCTGTTGCTTCATGTTTATCACTCACCGTCAAAAGATAGGGATAATGTTTTTGCCTATCTGCATTCATTTGTTATGTCAGCAAAATATTTCATGGACCACTGGACTTAAAAAAAATAATAATTTTAAAATAAAATTCTCTATAAGTGATCACATGTTGTGCATTTACAGCTGATGTCAGTTCTGTAGAAGTTGAACTCAAATTTGTTTTGGTAGTAGCTGAGAGTCATCCCAACTCAGAGTCCATGTGCTATTTTACTAAGCAAGATCATTGTTTTAAACTTTGTTATTAACTATCAGAGTTAACTCTGTCTGTTAGCGTAATATTTCATGAACCAATGTAGAGATTTTAATGAAAATTACAAAGAATAATCACTTTAGGAGTCAGCCCAATTCAAGATGGCCACTACAGCTAGATGACCTTGGCATTCCCAAAAATTGCTTTAACTCATCAGTTTTACAAACATTGAGCTCAAATTTGTCATTGGTAGTAGCTGAGAGTTATCCTCAACATATATTCTTAGGATTAATGGATGGTGCAAGCTCTCATATTATTATTATGATAATTATATTATTATTATTATTATTATTATTATTATTATTATTATTGTGCAGAACTTTATTTTCAAGGTTTTGACCAAAACGGCTGAACACCATCATTTCATGACTGTAGTTTAAAACTCAGGCATTAAAAGTGGCGGGCAATGTGGCTTTTGTCAAGGAACACTAGGCTTTTATTTAATTTATGTCATTTTCAAGTTTGTGCAAGTTTTAGAGATCATAAATCATGATTAAAATGTCTCATTTGTGATGTGTGCTTGTGTTACCTCATTGAGCGGCTGACTTTAATGTAGGGGTTTAAACTTTACATCTTGCAGGCCAGCAGTCAGTCACCAGTTAACACTGTACTGGATTGCTGCTGGTTTGACCTCCAGCCAGGTGTGTGTGACCCGCGCTGCTGTCTCACATCTTGGCTGCGGTGTTGGGTTTCTGCGTGCCTCTGGGTGAGACTACCTGAGTACACACGCTTTCCTTTCCACAGCCGTGCCCCCCTGAACCCAAAAAGCTCAGCCGGCTTTGATCCCGCTTCACGGCCCCTGGATATAAGTGGGGTCTAATCCCCAGAAAGCCAAAGAAAGACACAGAGGAATGCTCGGCACACAGCACACCATTCACCCAGGGATTAGACTGAAGAGCTCAGCGTCACACACTCATTTACTCACTCGTTCTTTTGGAGTATTTATATGTGCAGGATCGCCATGTTCACATGCACATATATGCAAATTATGTGCTGCGCTTTAATCTCAGCCCATGCAGACGCTAAAAGAAAACCAGGTCAGCTTGAATGATAATTAATTTATTAAATCATCTGAACCAAAGCTCAGATGATTTAATAATATTTTATCATGTAAAAATAAATGAGTAAATAAAACAAGACACTGAATACAACTTACTGTACTTGTTTTATGTTTTTATTCCGAACAGTTCATTTGGACCACAATTTATGTAAAATGGCAATAATATGTTCATAACATCAAAATACAAGCATAACCTTTAACGTTGCCTCCTTGCATGATGCTTTTTCTACTTTGTAATTAATTTCTAATTGAATGGATGTCCTTCTTCGCAGTGTTGCAAACATCTGCAGAAACCAACATCTGGTTTTATCCCCACACCACGTTTTTTTCCACACTATTTCTCCTTGAAGGAGAGAGCTGTCTTTAATTATGGTCTGACTTTTTGCTCCATGCAGGATTATGTGCGTCTGCAAGAAATAGAAAGCGTGGAGGCATCGTCTGTGAGCACGCCGAGAGCCTGAACTTAGTAGTGTCAGGTGGAGGAGCGTGTTGTTCAACCGTAAAGCCAGGAGCGGGTAGTTTCTGCCATGTGTGTCTGTGTGTTGAAATGTACAGAGAAATGTCCTGTTTGAAAATATGAAGAGTTATGCTCACAGAACGTTGAACGTGGAGATGAGGAGGTATCCGTGTGCTGAAGATCTATCAATCCTACCTTGAAGCTGGAGTGTGGAGCTTTTGATATTGATCCCGCCGCTGCTTTCAGAACTTCCACACGTGTGACTTGCACATGTAACGGAGACGGATCATCAGGACGGAGATTTCATACGACCCTATAGAAGAATTATTTTACTCTCCTACCTGGGAGTGTTTATAGTAATGACTCCATGCTGAAGTTTTTTCTCGGTCATAATTTACTCACAGGGTTTTTCATTTGAGCAGACCAGATGAGCTGTCTTTGTCAGGGGTTTGAGACCCTGCTGTTGAGTCAGATGCGTCTCTGCAGCCACAAACTGTACTCAGCAGAGGACTTCTTCAAACGGTAAATAGCTTTGATTCACAAACACAGCCGGCTTTGTTTTCATCAGCGAGACGTCCATGTCTGTTTTGCATTTAAACAGGAATCTATCTGCCATCAGGGAATGCTTTATGGCTCCTTACACTTCAAATGCACGTACAATAGTGTAGTGACATACTTTAAGAACCTCTTTTTATAGCCCAAAACAAGCCTACCTATCTAAACAAGCATTTACTGATAAGTTAGTATCATTTGTGCAGACAGAATCATATACATCTCCTTAGATTGGGTAATTCTAAATATATACATGAACCTATTTTAGGACCGTTCTTGGTGGCTTGGATATCTATGATTCCACAAAAGATACAAAGCATAAATCTGGCTTTAGCTGGTCTAAAAATAGCATTTGCAAATTTGATGCTTGTCATGTAATATTTTAATGATCCCTTACAGAAACTATGTTCTTTACAATTTCTCGTCATTTACTTATGGTTAACTAAAAGGAGTCAAAGGAACCTTTAAAAATATGACAGCTGTTAGTGGAGCTTTGCATTTCATGTAGAGAAATTGCATTTCCTGCAAAAATACAGTGTGAATGCTTGTTGCTGAAGAACTTGCTGAAAAATGGCTGAAATGAGCTAAAACATGCTGGAATGTAGTGGAATGGAAGAGCAGGCCTAAATTAGCAGATGGAAGCAAAAAAGAACACACATTTGCATGATTATGTTTAAATAAGCAGAAATTAGCACAAAAGTTAGGAAATTAGCTAAAAAAAGAAGAAGCTGAACTTAGCACAAAAAACCCAGCAGAGAATTAGCTGAAAAGCCATAAAGAGCTTGAACTACCAGAAGGAAGAAGAAAGAGCTGAAATTAGCTCCAAGACTGTGGAATTATAGCTAAAAAGTTAAAATTAGCACAGAAACAGCTATATAATAGCTGAAATAGCAGAAAAAGCTGAAACTAGGGAAAAAAAACAACTCAAAGGAGCATAACAAACTGAAGTTAGCATAAAGATGTTAATTAGGCTGAAATGAGCAGAAATGACCATGAAAAACTAGAATTTATCTGAAAACAGCTGAAATTAGCTAAACATGCTAAAAGCTAGCTGAAAAGTTAGAACAAGCTTAAATTAACAGAAGACAACATATAGAACATGTTTGCACAATTATGCTGAAAGAAGCAGACATGAGCTAACAAGTAGAAATTATCTGAAAAAAAAAGCAGAAAGAAAAGGGAGAATTTTATTTCCTACTTCAGCTAATTTATAAAGAACTTTAAAGGAATTATTCAAAGAGTAAATTAATTGATGGAAAGACTTTAAAAACAATCTCTTGCGATATAAAAACACATAAAATCAGTTGTAGAGAGCACGCCCAATGAACCAGGACTTTCCCCTTTTGTCTGTTTGTGTTATGGTAAATGGTTATAGCAACATTTTGCATGCATACAATCCATTCAAACATATCATACTGTAGACTATAGCCAGTTTGATGCCAGAGCCTCAGGTTCTCCATGACCTCATTTCAACAAGCTTAGTTTTCAGAGAGCTACATTTCAAATAACCGGAAAGTTCATTTTTATGTAGGTTAGAAACCCAAACATAGAAAGCATATTTAGAAATGTTTTGGTTTTAATATAACTCATGTCTGTATGAACTAAGCCTTTGTATCTGAAAACATTTCTCCTGTTATAACTCCTCAAGAACAATAATGTCATCCAGTTCCTTTCAACAGCTGTTAAAATAAAATGAACCTTCCATAGACTGCGACGCTCAGGAGGCGTTATCTTTCTACATTTTGTTTAATTTGGCAAAAGTATTTGCAATGAAAGCACGATAACATGTTCTCCCTGTCTCCTTGTCTTTTTGTTCGTCTATTTCAAAACATCAGCTCCAATGTTTTTATTAAAAAACCGTCTGAGCTTTACCCAATACCCCCACGGTAACATGATGGGAGCTTGCCAAGGTAAAATAGAGCCTCAAGTTTGTTACGGCGGAGGAGGAGCACGATGATTTGCGGGAGAATAAGGTGATTCATTGGATAGACAAGCAAAAGTGAAGATTTGGCTTTCTTCTTGCCACATGTCCACAGCCCTCAGTGTATTTATAATCCTGTAGAGTGGGTCAGGTTAATGGTTTGCTATCGAAGCAGGATACCTGAACTGGTTCTGTCTGCTGCACACACTTTAGGTTTGAATAACTGCTGCCGTCGCAGTGGTTGTGTTGAACTCAAGCATTTTATCTGGTAGTCATGGAGTCTATTGCAGGGGACTCTATAGTTTTTCTAATTTACAAGGGTAGTAAAACAGAAAATATAGGTTACTGAGCACTCCTTAACAACAGTTTTATCATATGTTTTCTCACACAAATCACACCACAGGAGGGAAATTACATTTGGCCTGTGTGGACACAGTCCTCAACGCAGCACTCCGTAAGCATTTCAATCAGCCCTGTGTAAATATACTGTATTTTGGAGTATTTGCGTCCTTCATATCCTGAAGGAAAAGGTTTTTCTCACCCAGCACTGACTGTGACTGACAAATATTTGTGGACTGGTCGGCTTTCTGCACATCGGCCAATGTGTCAGAGAGCTGGAACACCTGCCAATTTCTGTTTTGCAATTAACGAGGTCAGAGTCAAAAATTTAATGGGATGTTTTAGCAGAGGGCAACAGTGCATGAGTTACGTGCTACAGTTGGTCATACCACCATTTTTAAAACCTGTTTTAGTCTCTTTAGTTGATCACTTGGAAAGTTCAAAATGCTTGGAGTACAGCAGGACTATACTAGATTGCTCAGGGAGGGGCACATTGAAAGCCAAAAGCTCTGGGGCCAGACATCCAGCAGTTATTGTCATTAAGGAAGTTTGTTTTACAGTTTTAAATTTAGTTTTATTTTAAAATGAACCCATTGGTGGGCTAAACTGAGCTCACCCGTGGGCCATCAGTTGAATAGCCCTGGAGTAGATCTTTCTTCGTCTTCAGTAAATGTATCCACTGTAAGAACTTAAAAACAAGGGATACTTAATCTAATCTGCTGGTGAGTCACTCACAGCGTTTCATTCAGTAAAAATCTTACTTTTTGATTGAGTTGGAATCTCAGTCGGCAGGAGTCAGCTGTGATAATGACGTCACACCCAACTTCACCATGTTCCATTTGCAAGTCAGAACAGTGGGATTTGCTACTAGTTGTGCTCAGTAGCCAGACTAACTTCTGTTAGCAATAGAAGTTTTTAACAAGTCAGGAGTGAGTTTCTGTGGAGGCTTGTTCACGAGTGACGGTAGAGGAAGTGGGAGATAAATCAACAGAGCAGGGCTTTGTCTGCAGTAATGAAGGTATTGCTCTGGTCTCTTGTAGTGAACAATGAACTGGACCAAATGACAAAGTTCTTGATTTACTGTCTGCTTTATAACTTTCACCTATATGGCCATAAGGTATGGATCTGGACCTATCATGTTCTGTGCTTAGTAGAACCCAAGGTGCAGGCTGACACAGGGAAACTCAAAAGGTAAAACAAGAATATTTATTAATGAAAAACAAAAGCTGACGTAGCAGCAAAACGTACATGATGGATGAGGAGACATGGGGGAAGACAGGAACGTGACGCCATATCGGACACTGCCCAGACAATGAGAAACAGAGACACAGACTAATATACAGACGTAACACACAGACATTGACAAACACCTGGGGAAAGGACAATCAGGAACAGGTGGGAGTGGCAGGAGCTGGAACAAACCACAAATCCTCACAGGACCCGAACAAGATCTGGGATACAAGCGGCTGAAATTATGTTTCTCTGTAGGATGGTTGTGCTGAGCCTTAGAGATGGAGTAAAGTGAGCACCGCTGCTCCTCTGTATCAAAAAGAGTCAGACGAGGTAGTTTGAATATCAGACATTAGGCCAAGGAATGTCTCATTTTCCATCCTGGACCAGTTGTCTCTGTGACCCAGTTATTGAGGAGCAGCACAAAATAGATGGACGGAAGCCGATTACATCTTTTTCACATTTATGCATTCAAGCAAGGTTTAAAATCATTTAAACAGCACGTTTACTAATAGAGGGTGGACAACAACTGATTTAATAAAAAAAAAAAAACGGATAGAAGAGCAAATAAAACTTTATTAATGCAGCTATCTTCATTGTTGTGTACAACACAGTATTCACAGTAAAATGTACCTAAAACTGTACAATGGCTTGAGAATCCAGCTGCACACTATGGGCAAGGTGTGTTGAAAAATGTTACATTTTATACATTTTGTTGTTGAGTTAATAAAAGGTATCTTGAACGTAGACTTTAAGAAGAATATAATTCAATTTATGCCATGCCCTTATGCTGTTATATCATTCTAAAGCTAAAAATAAATAAAACAATCAGAGCACAGTGATATTTGCAGCTCACTTAGGCTTAAGTAAATCCACATCCAGTAAAACCAGATGTTTTTGGTTTTGTGGATAATGTAAAACCAGATGTTTTGGGGTTTCAGAGCTATCTGTTGCTTAGAGAACTATAATTAAGAAAAGAAAGCAAACAAAAGAAAGGAGTTAAAAACTGCAAAAAGGGAAGAAAAGTGAACGGCACGCCTGGTTGTGTTGCAAAATCAGTTTAAAAAAATGAAGAATTAAATGTAAAAAGATTTAGCAGACCTTTAATTCCCTGAGTGACGAAAGAAAATTGGACATAGAGCTGTTTTATAACCCATGTGCATCAGTATCCTCTTTTGGCTGTTGTAGTTTAGATTAAAGACAAAGCATTGTGCTGCTTAGCCCAGCAATCATAAAATTTAAAGCTTATTGTGCAACAACCATAAAACTTTAATGTCTAAATAATCCTGCTGCTACGTACTAGTTAATAAAAATTTATATTTCTGGCCATCATCCTTTTATTGCACTCTTTCAAAGGTTTATTTGAGGTTTAGGATCTGATAAGGGTTTACGTTTAGGTTAATGGGCTTAGGAATGTGTTGTGCAAATAAATATCCTCACAGAGATGTCCATTTAAAATACCTGTGTGTGTGTTGAGGTCAAATTCTTGTCCCTGGTGTATTTTAGAGCTATTGTTTGTCGACCTGTTGTGCGAGTGTTTTGGCTGATCTGAGTGAACTTTAATTACCACTGTGGGTTGTGTTTTATTGGAGGAGGTCACAGGCAAGACGGTCTCCTCCCAGCAGCAGTGTGTGTTTGTGTGTGTGGTTTCATCCAAGCTCATTTTAGCTGCTCATGTCTTTTTTTGTGTGTGCTTGTCTTCTCAGAACAAACTCATTAAGTTGTTCACGCAGAACAAGGATCTTCCAGAACAAATTTTAGAGTTATTGTGTCTCATTTAAAAAGAAGTGAAGAGTTTTATTTCAGCTTTCAAGTAAATGGTTCTAAAAATTGCTGCTTGGGTTTGTTGTCCTGCCCACATAGTTTCTGATCAGCTTGCGGCACGTTGACAGCACCCAACGCCAGTTTGAGCCACTTTATACAAACCGCTTGCAGCACTGTTTGTTTTCATTGAGTCGTTGAGATTAGTCTCCGCTTTAACATATCTAAATATTTTTTTTTTGTTTCTTTTTTGTCATTTGTGGCTAACATTACGGTGCACATCATATTTGAGGAAATTCTTTTAAAGTTTGGTTTAAGTTTTAGGATTTTTATGTTCTATGCGCTCAAATTTGCATAAACAACATGTTTTTATGGCTTTTCTTGAATTCAAACTGCCTTTTCTTTTGTTGCAACAGCAGTTTCTATAAATGGACGGCAAGTTACTGTGGCTATAACTAAAACAAAGAGCTCAGCACACTCCTACAGCTGAATGCTCATTTGAAGTGAGGTTTTGAACATTTATTGTTTTACCTGTTTAAATTTGTATTCGAACAACCTCATTTTGGAGAAATAGAGCAGATTAATTCATCCATTCAACCTTTATTTACTTTGTAGACAGGTTAATCCCATTGAGCCTCGGGGGCTCATTTACAAGAGATACCTGATTTTAACAAAGAGTGATGACAACAGTGGGCAACAATAGACAATCATAAAGGCTGTGTACAAATTTAAATTGTTTTGAACAAGTGAAAATAAAATGGTCATTAAAAGTAAAAGTAACATTTTTTTTTTGACAAGATTGACTAGCAAACAGCTAGTCAATGGGGTCTGTACAAGTATTTTTTATATATATACCGGTATAAACAATTACAAAACCATCAAATTTGCATTCAGTGGTTATTCCTGTTGAAATATTGTGATATTCCTGCAGGAAGTGTCCAAAGCTGCACCACATTTACTAGTTGTGTTGCAAACAACTTCTGAACTCTAAAGAACAATGTAATATAAACTAAAAGCAATATGACAGCTTATTAAATAGCATTAGCATGAAACACTATGATTTTTATTTATTTATTTATTTTTGTTTAAAGTTATTTTACGATGGCAGCAATCCATTTTTGGTCTTGGCCACACTGAGGCTAGCTGTTAGCTCATCAAGCTAATCAAATTCAAGCACTGTTTTGACAAAATGAGGTTCAAAGAACTACGGAGGCTTGGGGCGGCTGTGGCTGAGTGGTTAGAGCAGTCTTCCTCCAATGCAAGAGTTGGGGGTTCAAATCCACCAGCAATCACAGGCTGAAGTGTCTCTGGGGAATACACTGAACCCCTCGTTGCCTCTGATGTGTGTCCCATCGTTGCATTAATGCGATAAAGCACTAATTAGTCTCTTTAGATTGATTTGTTCAATTATCTTTGTGTGGATATAGTAGAGTGCTGTATGAATGGGTAAATGAGGCACAGATTGTAGTGTAAAGCACTTTGAATGTCTTGATAAGTTAGAAAGGCTATATACTGGGGAAATACAGTCCATTTACCATAAGATTTTAATTATTCTTAGCCATTCTGCAAAACCTCACTTCAAAAGATCTGAACCAATGCATTAACAAACATCAGAGAACCCCTGTTAACAGTAATTAGAGGAGAAGGTTGTGTGCGACTGAAACAATACTCAATTTGCCTGTAATTAGTATCTAGAAATGCCTTCCAGGTATTTCTGTCAGTCTGCTCTGAATGTCTGTGGGTCAGATAGCTGCTGGTTTCCCACGATGAAACTCTGTGGAGAATCCAAAAAGCAGGAAGTCTGAAAACAGGGAGGCTGTGTTGCATCCTGCACAGAGAGGTCTACCTCACAGCTGTTGGTGCTCAGGGTGACCAGACTCCTGTTCCAGTGTGCTGCACACACACACACACAGACACACACCTCTGTCAGCAGGTCCCAATCACTCTACCAGTCACACTGTTCAGCCCAACTCTGTAATTACACAGATGACTGTCATTGACATCAGCATCACTGCAAAGCATGTGCTGCAAAAACAGAGAGAGTGAGAACTGAATGGAGAGCGACTAAGAGGGACGGTGGTGTGAATTGAACAGAGAGGGGAGGAAAAGGCAGGAGACCCTCCTCTTTCCTGTGGAAGATTAGAGCTTGTGTGTGTGAACACATCTGGATGGGCTAAAATAGCTGAAAACAGGAAAAACTGAAGGTTGCCACTGGGAAAGATGTCATCTCAACACAGCACATAGACTGGCACAATGAACACAACTGGAGTACATTAAGACAAATGTCAGTCAGTAAAAAACAATAAATAAAATTGAATTTATTCTCATTTGCTTTATGCACAAAATAGCTCTGCATCTTACTTTGTACATCATAATTATGAAACATCTTATAAACACATTCCTTCTCTGACAGAAGTCTGTTAATTGTCTGGTGAAAAGCTATTGTAAATAGCAGCAGCTAACAATATTTATACTCAGTGACAAACGGTATCCTTTTAAAGTGTATGAGCTCCTTTAAACATACTAAAATTAGGATTATAGCCTTAAAACAGGGTCCCAAAGATTTTAAAACATTTAAACAGACAAATAACGTTTAAATGGTGAGGCTACAAAGAGCAGAGGTCACAAAGGTCAGGGACTTTGAGTATTTAGGGTCCACTCCAGGAAAACAGAGCATGTGGTAAAGAGGCAAATAAGAGGGTCCAAGGGTCAAAGGACAGGTTTACAAGACAGTGGACAGACCAGCTATATGGCTTGGAGACAGTTTACAAGAAGACAGGAGACAGAACTGGAAGTGGCAGAAATGAAGATGTTGAGGTTCTCCTTAGGAGTGACAAGGATGGATAAGA
>JARVGS010001792.1:18833929-18864046 GCA_031762315.1 Hypsolebias antenori | reverse complement strand
GCACTAACGGAGCACTAACCATTCTGAGTGTTTTCCAGATTTTTTGACTTGGGTGGGGTGTCAGCTTCACTCAGCTGCTCAGTTTGTCCTCCAGCAGTCTAAGCCTATAGCATAACTAAGGGATAGCTCAGGAAACCCGAGCTGACACTAATGATTTATCAAAAAGGAAAGTCTTAAGCCTAGTCTTAAAACTGGACGTCGTGTCAGCCTCATGGGCAGTATCTGGAAGTTGGTTCCACAAGAGAGGAGCTTGATAACTGAAAGATCTTCCTCCCATTCTACTTTTGGAAACTCTAGGAACCACAAGTAAACCTGCAGTCTGAGAGCAAAGTACTCTGTTAGGAAAGTTTGAAACAATAAGATCTTTTACTATAAGATGGAGCTAGTTTGTTGAGAGCTTTGTAGTAAGATTTTGAATTCAATTCTGGATTTGACAAGAAGCCAATGGAGAAACTAAAACTGGAGAAATATCTCCTTGGACTCATTAAAACTCTGGCAGCAGCATTTTGGATTAACTGAAGACTTTTTAAAGAAGTATTTAAGACACCTAGATAATAAACCATTGCAATAGTCCAGTCTAGATGTGACAAATGTATGAACCAGTTTTTCTGCATCATTTTTGGACAAGATGTTTCTAACTTTAGTGATATTACACAGGTGGAGGAAAGTGGTTCTGGTAACATTTTTAATGTGGGTTAATGTGTTAAGACATGTCCTGATCAAAAATAACATAAAGGCTTTTAACCTTATAACTAGAGGCCAACGTTATGCCATCCAGAGGAAGTGAAAGAAAGCAAGGTTTATTCCCAAGATGCTCAGGTCCTAAAACCAAAACCTCAGTCTTGTCTGAGTTTAAAAGCAGAAAATTAAGGGTCATCCAGGTTTTTATGTCTTTGAGACATTCTTGTAATCTAAGTAACTGATTGGATTCATTGGGTTTCAGGACAAATATAAATATGTATCATCAGCATAACTGTGACAATGTATCCCATGCCATTTAATAACTTTACCTAATGGAAGCATAAGCTAAAGAGTATTGGTCCAAGAACTGAACCCTGAGGAACTCCATGACTAGCTTTGGTGTGTGAAGAAAATTCATCATTTAAATTTACAAACTGGAATCTATCAAATAAATAGTATTTAAACTATTTTAGAGCTGTTCCTGTAATCCCAATATTCAAGCCTCTGTAGTAAAATATTATGATCAACTGTACCAAATTTATTTTACTTATTTTGCCAGCTGCTGCTGACATCTTGATATGCTGCGGTGGATTCTCTGACCACTAAATGCCTTTAATTGTTGCTTGAACAGGCTCTCTGCCAATGGTGGTTTAAACCACTCATGATAAATCTGTTTCCACAGCTCACCGATACCACCAGTCTAAAGCCAGTGGCCAAGGTCAGGGAGCCCAGAGCAAGTCCTCCAGCGCTCATTCATCTCGTTCTACCAGCCCAGGTCCACACTGGAGAAATGATGGCATCGCGCCTTACAAAACTCCTGACAGACGCTCCCTGGAGCCTCAGAGTGCTTCCTCTTCCACCCGACCAGCTCAATCCCAAAACTCGTCTGCCCGTTCCGAGGTAGACTCTGGAGCAGCGCGTACACTGCTCCCAAAGCCCCCACGAGACCGCTCAGAGCAACGCCACTTTAATCCTCTCAGGTAAGTGTGCAGTTAAGTGTTGTACTTGTTGTTATCTCACAGGGCATGCTCGTTTTTTAACTTCTCGCTGTGTGGCGCCCACAGATGGACATTACCACGGTACATAAACATGCCAGAGAGCCACAGATTAGACCAGAGCAGATTTATCTAATCTCAGGTGACAGTGCCTTAATAAATCTAACTCACACAGCCGTGTAACAGCACCCCCTAGTGGGAGAAGATGGATTTAATTTTTATTTTTAACAATTGTTCCCAATTTTTTCTCAATTTCATTCAGTTTATTTTTCTATATGATAACTATCATAAAGTGACTTTATGAGATGTTTTTAATTTTGTCTTGTTTTTTGTTATAAATTAATTGACTGAATGAGTACAAAGCCAGTTTAAGGTGGTCACATCCCTGTCCAGTAACTTAAAAAAATACTGTGCCATAGTTCACATTTAGGAGCAGACTGGTGGTTTACTTTGCCTACAGGCATGTATGCAGCTCATTTCTCTTTTGTGACAATTCAGACAAAACATAAAGACAACAGTTCATTCAGTCTAAAATGAAGGGCACCCCATTTGAACATGGGCTTGAAAAGGTGAAGCTCATTCTCACAACTATCCCTGGACAGCTGCGTGCAGCTGAATGTAGAAGTAAAGAGGTAAACATGTGGGCTATGATGCCAACATCAGGATAAATAAAGGTGCAGGAAAAAATTATTTGAACATGGTCAAATCTGCATGCCTTCCACCATAATTCACAACAAAAGACTGAATTTTGTGCCATCCCTAAATATATTTTAAGCTGACTTATGTATGGAGTTTTGACAGTTTATTATTTTTGTTTTTATTGTTAAAAGTCCAGTTACACTGATCAGAACATCACTGATAAACCTAAAAAAAAAGCTTAATACTACGTATTATCCTGTTTTATAAAACAATGTGGCATTTATTGAGCATGCTGAGGATTTGTGGGTATTTGCAGACTATAAAAATCAGTGACCTCAGAGACTGAGGGCTCATACGTCTTGTAACAAGGAGCAGTAACTACCAGGAAGATAACAAGGAATATGAGAGAAAATGAACTGGTATTATTTTGGAAGCACTCTAAATAAACTTTGTGATGAATTGAAATCTTCAGTCACAGAAGTAATAAAAGCCTTTATTTGACAACTGATGTATGATATATAGGTTTGTTCATCCAAACTTGTGAGCTACGACCTGAAGTTCCTGTTGCAGTGTTGAGAAAGAGCTGTGGTGTGTGTTAGGTTGGAAAATCTATGAGACGTCTAATCCTGACCCGCCTTGCTCTTCTCTGTAATCCCCCTGGTTGTCACTGCTCCTTGTTACAAGCCACACATAAGCCTGAGGTTAGAAACACTTTGTTTACAGAGTGCAAATACTCTCAAATCCTCAGTATTGCTCAAGCAATGCCACGTTGTTTTATCAATTACAATAGTTGGTGGTGTTCTCGTTGATGCATGTTGCCCCTTTTCCACCTATGTTGTACTATGGGGAAGGAGTCCAAATTAAAATATAAACGTTATGGTCTATTTTTTTTCCAAGTTTGTAATTGTTCTATAGTTATTGATGACTTTCTGTTTACAATGCAGGAATAGGGAGGCCAAGGTGCAGATGACGAGACGTCTCTCTGGAGACAGTGACTCTTCTACAGCCTCTTCCAAAGGAGGAGGAGGAGGAGGAGGAAAGCGCTCACTTGGCGGTTCTTCATGGCACTCTGGCGAAGATGTAGTACTTCTTGTTAATCGCAAAGAAGGGAAGCACATGATTGAGAGGACAGGCTCAGGCAATCAGACTCCATCCCAGAGACCTTCAGTGCCTCGTGCCCGGAGCAAATCACAGGAACGTCCGTCATTTTCTCCAACACTCAAACCGAACCTGCCACCAGGGTCCCCTGATGGAACGCCTACATCTCGCACCGACAGGGGGCGCTCTCTAGGTTATGAGGTCCACAGGAGGCTTCATCCTCCTCGTTCCCACAGTCAAACTATGTTATCCAGGCGTACTTATTCAAGTGATGCCCTGAGTGGGAACACTTCCTCCTCTAGAGATGTGCAGCCATCGCCATCAGGAAGACGAGAGGACCTGGTGCCTAAACAGGTGCCCCCGTCCTCTCCTAGAGGGGTTGTTGGACTTACAAAGAAGCAGTCATCTTCATGCTCTAATTCCCCTGTAAAAGGAGTCCAGAGCAACAACAGCAGCCCCAGTAAGAGGACTATAACTACGCCCAGACCCCCAGCCCCTTGTTCACCATCCACAGGGAGAGCCCGGCAACTACCACCTGTCACCACTGGAGGGCGTCGCTCAGCACAGCCATCTCCTCGTAACTCTTATAACCACGCTACCCGATCTCCTCAGATCTCACAGGCTCCTTGCGCTGCTGGACGTGGCCAACCCAAAAACATCTCTGGCAGAAAGCTTCAGGAGCCCAAAGATGAAGGACTGTGCTTTGGATACCAGATACTGCCACCGTTGGACCCTGAGAAGGAACAGGACCTGTATCGCAGCTTTGAGGCTGAGTTTCTGGCCAATACCCAGCAAGTTAAAGAAAATGTAATTAGTAAGGCTCCAGGAAGAGCAACCCTGCAGGTAACTGGGCTTCATCGTGTACCTACACTCACTGAGTCTACTGTCTCTGACTCTGCGTACTCCTCTTCTAACTCCTCCACCTCCTCCCTAAATGTTGGTACAAAGACTGGAACTCTACCTGACCTCAAGGAATCCAGGAGAACTAACCTCCGTCACAAGCCACAGGAGGATCCTTTAAATGTACTTTCTGGACAAAATCTTGGAGGTTCTCGTGAACATTGGGGGGAGCGTAAAGATGGCCTTAAGAAGCTCCCAGCCATTTCAAGCTCAGTGGAGGAGAAGGAACTTCCCTCTTTTCTGTCCAGAGAAACAGACCGGTTAATGAATCACATTCCCTCCCAGTCTGCCTCCCACTGTAGGAATCTGAATGGAGAACTTGGAAGTTGTGCTCCAACAGGGGAGCTCATAGGTCAACAGAGTCAGCTTGACTCAATGACTGAAAATGTGCCCCTAGCAAATCACCTTCCAAACTCCACTTACATCCTAGAAAATAATGACCTCCTGCCTCTTAAAGGTCAAGCGCTTGTGCCCCGTTCCCCCTCTGAGGACTGCCCCTTCCAGGATTCCTCAAGTGAAAACTCTTCCACGTGTTTCAGCTTGAGCGAATCCCGCTCCGACTCTCCACCGCCATCTTTGCCTATGACCAATGGGGAAAACGGGCAAAAGAATGCAAATGATGTGGACTCGGCCTCTAAGCACAAACCTGGGAGGTTCAAGCCTCGCACTGACAACCGGCCACTAAACACCCCCTCGCGTATCCCCACGCCATTCTGCTGCAAAAATATTCACACTCGTGAAACACTTTCGCCCTGCCACACACCACCGCTGTCTCCCAAGTGCTCACATTCATTCAAGAGCTTGCAGCAGGCCTTCACAGACCCCCCAGACAACAAGGATTGCTCCTACCCTGCACAGAGTAGCCTGGACACTGAAGCTGTAATACAAAACTGAGGGACGCAGTCGTTGTCATAAACTTTGACTACTGTGTAAAAAAAAAAAAAGAAAAAAAAAAAAGACTTAAGATGAAAACTGTTTGGATTGGATGTTAAATATACACTTTTAAATTAACTTTTTTTTCCCCTTGAATGACACCAGAGGTTCACATTGCTTTTTTGCACTCAAGCCAAAATACTTATTACCAAAGGTATGAGTTTATGCTTAGTAACATTTTAACGTGTATATTAGAAAGGGTGGTGGTGGTGTGTCAATCGGTAAGATAGTTCTAAAACATTCACAGTTGAGTTTCGGAGATAGAGCATGTGCACTTCTGTGTGTTCTGTCTTGGTAAAGTGCTCGATATTTAAGGTTTCATCTTTATAAACAGCTCAAACAATAAAAACACTAAACCTTTAGTCAAATGGGTTGACTGTCCCGTAGTTTATTACACACTCTGTTTACTGTGATGGTCAAAAATACTGGTATAACTAAGATGCTCCATATCAGTGGTCATCTTGTGTGATTTCCTATGTTCATAAATATACAGTATAATACAATAAACAAAAGTAGCTCCACCATTCCTTAGAACTTAATAAACATAAAACAAACTTCTTCACAATTGTACAATATTACTTTACTGTGTCAACCACTTTTGCCATCAGTTGGCGTTGTCATTATTAATATTCGTTATTTAATGCTTAATTGGTTTTAAGGTTATTTTACAGCAGTGCAACATTTTAGTTTATATTTTACAGTGAATCGGGTATGACAAATCAAAAAGGTGTTGAGTTTTGTGTAACTGTGTCATCATCACTGAAACTGAAAGTTAGGAGCTTCTTTTCTGACCAAACTACAAGCAGCTGGAGTCAGATGCTGAAGAGATTGAATGTGTAAATACACGCCGATGTGCTCAGTCAAAAGTGGGTGTTTTTGTACATAGAGGGTGTGGAATATACAGTTTTAATGTACATATTTGCTGTTTTACCATCTGTGCTGCCTTAGCTATGCAATATTGGTGTTGGAAATGCCTTGACAATTCCCTTTTGCCTTAAAAGATTTGTTACAGACGAGTTTTTGAATGTTTTCTTTGCTTCAATTTGACGACACTACATTAGCATTATTTACCGTTTATTAAAAATCGAAGGGATTCAGTGTGAATACTTACAAAAATGAGAAACCTTGCCCTTTTTAATTGTACACAACTCATGATACCTGATAACTGTTCTAAACACAAGAAACGACATCCAATGGTGACATCTAGTGGCTAAGAGACATTTACTGTACATTTTTTGAAATTATCTGTTCCTTTTACTGCACATGTTCAGACTGACATGTGATTATGATTAGTGCTGATGATGTTGAAATGATGTTCGGTGGTTGAAGACGGGCTGTAATTTGACTGTGCATGTGTGGAAACAAAGTGCATGAATAATAGATGCTAAAACTGGATAATAGGACTGTCTTGTGACATTCTTGTTGCCAGCAGACGAGATTTCAGTGGCAGAGATAAAAATCCAGTTTTAGGTATGTGGCAGTTGTAGACTTTGTAAAATAAATTGTATTTGAATGTTGAAAAGTTGGAGTTTTGGAGTCAGTGCCCTGCAGAAACTTCCAGATGATTCTGCATTTTTTTCTTCTCACAACAAAAAAATGGGGAAAATATGTTTTTGCATGACTAAGTATGGATTAAAAAGAACGTATAGGCAAGTTTGTATATATATGGTATGAACATATGTACAGAGTTGGAGTAAAGAAGGGAGGGATGTTGGTCTATTTATTTATTTATGAAATCAGCTCTCAGCTGGCTCAGGTGACATCTGTGTCCAAAGTACTGTAACTGAATAAGTATTTAGGTGAATCCAACAATGTGAGCCATTAATCAGTTTTCTCAGCATATTAATAAAACAGTTTATTAAAAATTGTGGATTCTTCAGACGAATATAAATATTTGTCTTTTTCCCCAACAGTCAAAAATGCCTACAACCAAAATAATTTATTTGACAGTTGAAGTTACATAAAATAAGTAAGGCTAGTCAGTTTTACATAATTTTCTGTAAAGCTTTTTAATTAACAGGGGGCTCAAATCACCCAGTTACATGAACTGTGACTTTGAGGAAACATGGATTGACGGCCATAAAGACGAGTGATTTGAAAGAAAGCTTGTTGTACGAATGAGGACATTTGCTGGTCTCGCTCATCTTTAACGTCAACCAGTAGGATCTGAATGTGATGTGATTTCTTTGTCATTTGATGTCATTTTCTTCAGTAAGATGTACAGATTGCTTGACATTGTGTACTGCAAAATGTATGCAATAGCAATACTGCAACGTTTCACTTTTTAAATTCTCAACACGCTGTCAAATTGTTCTTGTAATAAAAAATTTTCCTCTGAACTTTATGAACTTGACAGTGTTTTTCTTCATGTTTTCCCTGCATAGTGTTTAAAAGGAGGTTGGGGTTGAATTAATAAAACAAATAAAAATGCTGGTAAGATAAAAAAGGATTTATTCAAGATTCATTTGTGCAGAATGTTTAAAATCTGTGTGCACACAAGCAAATTCTTATGCAAATTTGATAAATGAAAAGTACAAATTTATCATTTTGTTTTAAACAATTTTAGAAATTTTACCTTACAGGGTCCATTCAGTAATAAAAATAAAAAAAATCCATTTAGAATCGTTTGGTTGCATCGGGTATTTGTTTCACTGTGGGTGCCAGAACAAGTTTTTTAAGTTGCCAGTGCCCTGTAGAAAGCTTTAAATGAACGTACGATGACGTTGCTTGTGTTTGTGGAAAGGCGGAAGTTAAACAAGTGGGCGGAGTCTAAGGCCACAGCTCTTTCTACGACTGAGACGGTAAACTCTGGAGATTTTCTCTTCTAATTCGCTGTGTGACTAACTTCATTTCAACTCCAGAAGGTACGTTAATTCGCTGGGTAAGGTCCGAATTAGGCCGATAGATTAAGAGCTTAACTATCCCGACAAAGGCTTCTTTAAGCCCCGTCTAAGAAGGTCATGTCTCGGCTGTTGGCTGACAGGCAAAATTATCAGCGGACGTACCGCCGCTAGCCTTTAGCAGCTGGTTCATTCATCTGCCGCAAACATGCAGGAATGGGCCAACCAGTTATGCGTGAGTAATGAGTAGTACACCGTCGATAGTTGCTTACTTATCGACACTAATTTAGCTAACTATGTTGCCGTAAACTGCAAACTCTGTAGGCTTGTATCCCAACACACTCGCAATGCTAACACCATTAGCTAATCAGTTAGCAAGACTTTTCTTCACTTTTGTGGCTTAATGCATTATGTTAAAGCCAACCCGAGTTAAACATTCGAGTTCTTAGTTGGTATATATGTAAAAGCATATGAGTATCACGTTGTCAGTTTGCTGTTCTAAATAAAATTTCGTCTTTAAAGTCGAGTCATATTAAGCTAGCTACTTCGTCAGCGCTAACCCATCGATGTGGTGTAAACGAGATTAGAAAATAGCAGCTTGTCAAATCCTTGTGGTATCCAGGAGCCAAAAACTATAAAATCAAATAATTCACAAGTATCAAATAACTGTGGAAAATTTTTCTTGCACATCGCAGCATTGTTTAGTTAAAACTTACAATTAAAATCACAAACACTCGTTTTTCTTTTTGACTAATACTGTAGTTACATTTTTGTTTAATAAAATATTCATGATTCAGTGCTGTGTAAAAACACTTGGTTATTGTCAAGGAAATGTTTGTGCGATGAAAACCGTACTTGTAATTTTAGCTCTACATACTTGAATGATAATACTGTATAAGTAATGAGGTTGTTTTTGGAGATTGTCCAAGTTTCAAGTCAGTATAATATTACAAAAGAAATAATACAAACATTAACGCAATGCTCAAAACTTGTTTCTGACCTCAGTTTTTGTAACATATCTTGTATTGTGATGAGTTAATATGATGTCCAATGTTGTTTTGTTCAGGATTTATTTGTTTGCCCAACTTTATTAGCATCTGATTCATTGAGCAAAACAACACAACCTGCAAATATTCAGTACATATTTGGGACAAGTTAAACTTGGTTCTGTATGAATTGAAAACAATTAGAAAAGTAATGTAGTAATGTGGCAAAACAAATTGACCTCATTATATCACATTAAACGTATAATAATGGGCTTGAAAAGACATTTGTAAAGAAACAAAAAATAAGTGTATAGGTTTAATAATAAATAAGCTAGAGAAAATTAAAATTGACCTCATGTGCCCACTTAACGACTAATTAGCATGAGGTAAAATCAATATGAGAGCACCTCCAAATCTGAGGCCATGGTCTTTAGTCAGAAAGGTGTGGATTGCCCTCTCCAGGTTGGGAGTGATGTCCTGCCTCAAGTCGAGGAGTTACCCTAATAATATCTCCTTAGATGAGCAGACAGTACAGCACAGCTTCCTCACAGTATTGTGGACTCTGTGCTGGTCCGTTGTAGTGAAGAGGGAGTTGTGCTGCTCTGTTTACTGGTTGGTCTACGTTCCCAGCATCTATGGTCACAAACTCCGAGAAGTGACTAAAAGAACAAGACTGCAAATACAAGCGGTCAAAATTAGTTTTCCCCGCAGTGTAGCTGGACTCTCCCTTTAAAGAGTGGGTAAGAATTTCAGTTAATCAGGAGAGACGCTGAGTAGAACCGCTGCTCCTCCACATCGAGTGGAGTCAGTTGAGGTGGTTCGGGCATCTGGTGAGGATGCCCACTGTCCAACTGGGATGAGACCTCTGGGGAAGACCCAGGACAAGCTTTTGAGATCTCTTGGCTGGCCTCAGAATCCCTTGGAGTCCTCTCAAAAGAGCTGGAAGAGGTGGCGGTGGAAAGATGTCTGGGCCTCCCTGCTTAACCTACTGTCCCTGTGATCCAGCTCCGAAACAAGTGAAAGATAATGAATGAATAACAATAGCAGGCAGCGACTCATTATGGCATGATTCAGAATTCCATGTCTTATTTCTTGTTCAAATTAGACAAAAGTTGGTATCAAGTGAAAGCTGAGTAATCGTAGATTATATTAAAAACTACAGAAATTTTGTAACATTCCTAAAAATTTAAAATATTTTTCTTCAAATAATGAACATACATCCGCCATGGGTTCTAATTTAAGCATTGCAATTTGATCAGTTACAATCAAATGATCACTGAAAACCGATAAGAGACGTGTGATTGTATTTTAAAATGAATAAATTTAAATAAAAAAAAGAACAATATCCTAGTTGTTTTTAGGAACAGCCTACTCGCCTTCAGTGAATGTGTTGATTTTGATAGCGAAACATTTTCAGAAATTGGACTTGAAGTATCAAGCTTAGCATACCAAACTGAAATATTTCTAAAATTATCACAATGGTGTCTGTATTACACCACTGCTAAAGGCAATTGAACCAATAAATGATCATTGCCTCATACCAAAATACTGTAATATGACTATGAATGAGTCGTTTGTATTTTCAAAGTTTCTGAATAAATCCTAGTTTAAATTTCTGTGAAACATCTGCATGTTTTAATAAGAACACTGGGGAAACTGTAGAAGTTTCATCTTACAAACTGGAAAATAAAATACGAGGAGATAGATGTTTGTTTAAATGAAACTCAAAATACAAAAACAGGAAATACTCGTCACTTACACTGCAAAAGGCATTCAGAATTGGCTTAAGAATTTATTGGCTCCATTAGAGCTGACTTGGACATATCTTCTATAAACGAACATGTTGAGATCTAGTTTCTCAGCAAAACCCATTGTTTCCTGTTTTTTTTGGTATTTGTTCAGGAGAAGACAGGAAATCCTTTTCTTTCCCTTAGTTTGCATTTCTAGCCTTTCCTGCTGCTCTTCTGATATGAAGTTTTTACTCATTCAACACATTTTGCAGTCCTCTTTTTATTGTTTGCAGGAGAACCGACAGTTTGGGTCCAAGATGACAGACTCCAAGTACTTCACCACTACTAAGAAAGGTCTGATATCTTACTAATTGTGTATATAATTAATGGCATACCATGCTAAAATGTAAAACTCAGAGATAACTTGTAGTTATGAGATTTATTTGTATTCCTCCATTATGTTATGCAAAATATAGTGTGAACATTTTGGAACAGCCACTGGAGAAGCACTGTAAATCAAGATGGAAGGAATCTGTGTGTTTTTATTTTTTTATTTTTTTATTTTTTTATTAAAGGAGTTAAAAAGCCTAAAGCTGCTTAATGAGAGCATAAAAATATAGTGAATTTATCTACAGTAATATTACGAGACACTATATAACTAAACGCATTTACAAAGTTAACATCTCACCAAGAAAACTGTTCTTGCCCTTGGCATTTTGAAAGAAAAGCATGTTGACATTTATTAGTGAAATTGCAGAGTGCAACATTCTGCATATGGTTAGGATCAAACTAAAGTAAAAAATCACCTTGCACCCACAACAGACATTGGCTTGTTTTCATGTAAACAACACAAGTTGGTAAACACTTTACTGAAGTCTGACATATTTTTCCCATGATGACATGAAGCTTTTTTCATAATCAACACTCCCAAATTCAGATTATTCAGAGGGAAAACTTACAATAAGTATTTCAAGCTGAAATATATTTGTGTGCCTTGTCGTTTAGATGTAAAACTGGAAAAAATGGCCTCCTAGCTATCTTACAGCAATGTTTTATCCTGAGTTACGGTAACTTGCTTGATGTCTTGTTGAATAATTTGCAATGTGTTGTACAGGCTCATCTCCTTGATAAGATTTATCTGACTGGTATACGTATCATATTAAAGATGATCTTACAATGAAAAGGCTTTATAATAAATTAAGAAATGAAAGCCTATTTGATAGAAATTAAGAACGCTTCCAACAACCAAGAAGCAATAAACATTTTTAAAAAATATTTTGGATCTTTTTGTTAAAAATTGCAGAAGCATCTGTCATTATTGCAGGTTGCTACAACCTTTAACAGAAAATATTGTTCATTATCAAATATTTAGAAGTATTTTAAAAAATGATATAAAAAGGCTTGCTGGTTTATTTAGGCGTGCTCAATAAATTTGAGCGTTTAACTACTGAATTACTATAAGCTTTACATCTGTCAGATATAAAATTGCCTTATTTCCTGCACCTTCATCTAAAAACCATCTGATCCACTCATTGTTTATTTTTAAAGCCTTTTGACAAATTAATGTGCATTGTTTGTCATTGTATCTACATTGTGTTCTGGGTACATCTATATGGTACACCTTTCCTAATCTCTTTTGACTTTTTTCTCTTTGGTGTATGTGATCAGGGGAAATATTTGAGCTCAAAGCAGAGCTAAATAGTGACAAGAAAGAGAAGAAGAAGGAGGCTGTGAAAAAGGTCATAGCATCAATGACAGTAGGCAAAGATGTCAGGTGAGCAGCTGGAAATATTTCCAGGCAATGTATATATATATATATATTTTTTTTTTTGTCAGAAGTTACATCACAGTTTGTTCCTCTTTCAGTGCTCTGTTTCCAGATGTTGTGAACTGCATGCAAACGGACAACCTGGAACTAAAAAAGTTGGTTTACCTCTACTTGATGAACTATGCCAAAAGTCAGCCAGACATGGCTATCATGGCTGTTAACACCTTTGTGAAGGTACATTTAAGTTTATAATTTCCATAAATAAGTTATATGAAATTATCAGTCTATATTCCCTTTCAAGTTGAATAATGTCTGCAGTTTATTGGCAACTGCTGTAAAGGTGTGCAACTAGTCTGGAAGAAAAAAAAAAGTTCAGAATTTTACATTTGGATTACCGTAATTTCCAGCCTATTGATCGCACCCGAATATAAGCTGTACCCACCAAATAATTTTTTAAAACTTGTAAATATATAGTACTGTATAGGCCGCTCTTGTCTACAGTATAAGCAGTGGATGTCCACGTTGTAACATGAGATATTTACACAGAAAGATTAAAAATAAATAAATAAATAAATAAACAATTAATTAAATATGTACCAGTAACATTCACAAATGCATACAATATTTTTTTTTTCTGAACAGTGCCTGTAACATGGTTGGTTAAAAATAAATATACAGTAGCCTACCTTCCTCCTACGCAAGCGTGTTTGCATTCCTGCATTATGTTATGCAAAATATAATGTGAACATCCATCACGCAGCTGCCTTTTGAAATGGGGAAGAAGGAGGGCACATCGGGGAGGGGAGGAGAGAACCTCCCCGTTCTCTCCTCCCCACCTTGTTTCATTGGTCCACTGTGACCCCTTTGGTAATTTCATTGGTTAGATTTTTTATTCAACCTTTTATTTATACAAGTAGTCTCATTGAATTACTAGGACCCACCCTCTAAGAGAGACGTGTATTGAGCCACTTTGTGAGCGCCCAGGTGTGACAAGGCTGAATGTTTTGGTGGCAAGAAGCTCATTAGCCCATCAAAAAAAAAAATCCTTAAATGAGCGCAGCATTGTATAAGCCGTGGTGTTCAAAGCATGTGGGGGGTGGGGATGGTAGGAGTAGCAGCTTATAGTCTGGAAATTATGGTATCTTTGGATAACTGGAAGTTATCAAGTTCAGGTATTTTCAGAGCTGTATAAGGTTGGTTAACACCTAACAATTAAGGGAATTAAATTGTAATTTGAATCTGTTTATTCATGCTGTTGTGAGCGACATGTTTCCCTGCAAGGTGAAGTTCTTTGTCATTTCTTTTTATGAGTTTCTCAGATTTCAGTATAATATCTGCCATACTTCACAGTTTTAGTTTAAATGTTGCTTTAACAATTGTTCAAGCATGTAACCTTTTTGCTTTTTGTTTCACTTCAGAAGCTGTGACTCAGTTCAAATGCTTTTCTAGTTTACAAAATGTTGAAAGAAGAAAATATGAAATCAATTTGAAGTGTGATTTTGAGTTTTGACATTAAATTTATGGCCTCTGTGATCATCCACCTAGGACTGTGAAGACCCCAACCCTCTTATCAGAGCACTTGCTGTTCGTACAATGGGCTGTATTCGTGTGGACAAGATCACCGAGTACCTCTGTGAGCCTCTAAGAAAATGTTTGAAGGATGAGGACCCCTATGTGAGGAAGACAGCTGCTGTGTGTGTAGCAAAGCTTCATGACATCAATGCCCAGCTGGTAGAGGACCAGGGCTTCCTGGACACTCTTAAAGATCTCATTTCAGACTCCAACCCTATGGTATGATTCCTTCAGGAACCCAGAAACATCTGGCTAGAGTTAGGCCAGATGTTATACTTTGTTAAACATCTTATTGCACCTCTGTAATTGCACAAGTCTATCCTATACAGTTACTGTTGCATATTTAGGTCAGTATTAATTTGATTCCTCGTTTTCCTCTTTAGGTTGTTGCAAATGCAGTAGCAGCACTGTCTGAAATTGCAGAGTCTCATCCCAATAGTAATCTGATGGACCTAAACCCTCAGACCATTAATAAGTTGCTGACAGCTCTTAATGAATGTACAGAGTGGGGACAGATATTTATCCTTGACTGTCTGGCCAATTACACACCTCGTGATGACCGAGAGTCTCAAAGGTGAGTCTTTTTTAAATAATGCTACTGATAAATCCCCTCCTGCTTGTCAGTAGGTTTATGTTCCCCTAAGGTTCTATTTAATTTTTATCTCTTACCTTTTTAATATCATTAACATTTGCCAGCATCTGTGAGCGTGTCACCCCGCGGCTCTCCCATGCCAACTCTGCAGTGGTGTTGTCAGCAGTTAAAGTTTTAATGAAGTTCATGGAAATGCTCCCCAAAGATTTGGACTATTATGGCACTCTGCTCAAGAAGCTCGCCCCACCGCTGGTCACTCTCCTTTCTGCTGAGCCTGAGTTGCAGTATGTGGCGCTTAGAAACATCAACCTTATTGTCCAGAGACGGTGAGTCTGGGGTAGTTTTCTCACCAGCTTTTATGTTTGTTTTGAAGCAGATGTGTTGTGCTTCATTCCCTATGTACAACTGACATGTTTGTGTTTGTGACATAGCCCAGAGATCCTGAAACATGAAATGAAGGTTTTCTTTGTCAAGTACAACGACCCAATTTATGTCAAACTGGAGAAGCTGGACATTATGATTCGCCTTGCATCGCAAGCCAACATTGCCCAGGTAATGTATTGACAGGCAGAATCAATCATAATCGTAGGCTGCTTTTAAAATGGAGAAAAATAAAAATAAGTGTCAGTAACAATCTGTCTCACTATAGGTGCTGGCTGAGTTAAAGGAGTATGCCACTGAGGTGGATGTGGACTTTGTGCGTAAAGCGGTCAGGGCCATTGGCCGCTGTGCCATCAAAGTGGAGGTGGGTGTGTTGTTGATTTTTCACCTTATAATTAAGAACTCAAGAACTGACAGCTGGAGATTTTTTTTTTTTTTAACAATGGTATCATGTAGCTCAAACAGCTTAGCAGTTTTGATCTATTCCAAAGAGTATAGTATCATAATTGCTACATTTCCCCAGTTATCTCTTAAAGCAAATGCAGGACACAGTTTCATAACAATCAGACATTATTATCACAAATGAACATGCTCTCATAATAGCAGTAGATGTTCAGGCCCCAATTTGTTTCCCTTGAGCCATTGTCACAAAAATGATAATAATGATACCTCAATTACATTTGCAATGTTTGGCCTTAACAGAAAGAGATGATGCACTTTTTTGGTCAAACACTATCAAGCAGATGTTTACATATGCACACAAATTTATTCGTAATTATTCTCAGTCACATTACAGCACTGACACTGACGAATGATCACCAATAAGTCACACCATGGCTAAAACAAGTTTACCTTTATCAGTATGTTTATACTTCAGTGCAAAGTGTAGAATCCATCCAAACATATGTGCCTGTTATTGTTCCAAACTGCTGCCTCTGATTATTTTTTCCCCTTCTGTTTGTTAGCAATCAGCAGAGCGCTGTGTCAGCACACTGCTAGATCTCATACAGACCAAGGTCAATTATGTGGTGCAGGAGGCCATTGTAGTCATCAAGGACATTTTTCGCAAGTACCCCAACAAGTAAGTTTCCTCTTAAATGTGAACGTGGTCATGTGCATATTTTCATTACGTATATAGTTTCAGTGGTAAAATTCAAGTAGATAAGAACTTGCTGAGGCTGATTTAACAGTTAAATTAACAGTTTTTATGCTCTATAAACATGGCCTTCACCCTCAATCATAATTTCACAAGAAATGTGAAGAAGTGCCATACTATTAAACATTTTTTTGGATTTATGAAAGTAACTTGCATTGTTAACAAAAAGAGGCGTATTCAGACATAGACGACCTTCTCTTATTTTTCTTGCTCTGTAAATTGTCTTAGTGAAAGCTCACTGTAACAAAGAATACTAAAGCAAGGTTTATATGTCATGGACACTCTTTTTTGATGTCTAACCATGATTGCTTATGGTCAAAGGTCAGGCTGATTGGGCTGCAGCGTGACTTCCACTATGAGGTGGATTCATGTGCCAGACAGAAAGCTCTCCCACACAGCAGTACACTCTCACCCTGGAGTCGTGAGCCTTTAGGAGAGTTGCTTTGCAGAGCTGTCAGCTCGACGTTGTTCACGCCTTGGGCCAAATTAGTCACCATCTAGTTCAGCTTGCTCTTTTCTACCAATTAAGCATTTGTACCACAGCATATCTTGTGGTAAAATTATGTAAATAGAACTAGTAATTCCACAGAATTTTTTATGCAGATGAGAAGTATTTTAATCACTCTAGAGATCATTATTCTTCAGCATCTAGCATAAAAGGCCCCGAGTAATAGATTCAAGAGGAGTGAATACATTAGCATTTACCAGGTTTCTAGAAACACAACTCTGCAGGTAATGCTTATGTTTGTGTATGCTGTAAAATGCAATTTATGTTGAAAAGTAGAAGTTTGTTTGATACCTGGTTTTAAAAGCTTCACATGTGGTGGTTGATAGTCCATCAGTCTGCATTTCTTCAAGATTGTTTTTTTTTTTTTTCTCTCTTTTCACCTGGTAACTTTAGCAATAATAAATTATTTCAGTGTAGGAAAATTGTAGTAAATGTTTTTTTTTTTCTTCAACCTGTAATTTTTCACTAATTTGTTACAATTCATATCGCGTAATGTTGTTTCCATGTGACTGTTTGCAGGTATGAGAGTGTGATTGCCACTCTGTGTGAGAATCTTGACTCGCTGGATGAGCCGGAGGCACGTGCTGCCATGATCTGGATTGTAGGGGAGTATGCTGAGCGCATTGACAATGCTGACGAGCTGCTGGAAAGCTTTCTGGAGGGTTTCCATGATGAAAGTACCCAGGTGCGTTTAGGGTGGTGCAGGGTTTGCTGTTATTTTGAAACAAATGTAACTTTGTTGTGCCTCTAATTTATAATTAGTGCTGGTAGTTCATTGGGCTTGGGAATAAAATAATGTGCTAGATAAACTTTGATAAAGCAGTGAACATTTTAGAAAGGTTACCAAAATACCATGTCTTTAACTGTCACAGTAGTTTCATAAAGAACTTCAAGAGAAGTTTAAAGAAATTTGAGAAGTAAAAAGCTTAATTATACTTTAACAATAATGTTCAAGGCAAGACTTTAGAAATGCTAGATCTCTCTTTGCACATCACTCTTTTACATACATTTAGAAAAACAGACACAGTAGGATGCATCAGAAATTGTATAGATAATAAGGTCAGTTCAGACTTTATTAAAGGCTTAGCACATAGGGAGATGCTTAGAACCGTTAAAAACTGCCTCCATAGTCTATTATACTAGAGCATAATAGACTGGATCTTCAGTGACCTTGATGCACCCACCTGGTTATGATGATAGTGATTACTCAAGGCAGTGAGGAAAATGTTGGGTTTATTGCAACAGATAAATATCGATGGCAATAATGAGTCATAAAATCTCACATTGCATGGCACTTCTTCCATGTAGTCCATAATGATTCAAAATGAGATGATTCCATCAGAAAGTGACAAGTATTTTCATTCAACCTTTATTTATACAGGCTAGCCTCATTGAGCCACGGGGACTCATTTACAAGAGGGACCTGTTGCACTCACACCTAGGGTCTTGGAGTTCAGTTTGAATGATTTTAAATTAATTTCTTGACTCCTTTTCTACAATCTGCGCTATCCATCTGATCAGCCCAGGGTTGCATTTTCTCTTGCGTCCATGTCCGGATAGGTTGGCAAGTGTCTCGTGGACCTTTTCCTTTTAATAATAATGGCATCTCTGGTTAAATGAACATGAAGCTGCTTCGAGATGGTCTTAAATATTTTATCTTTACATGGATATCTATAATGAGGTCAACTGAGTTTTTCTATTTCTGATGTTGATCTTTAGAAATCAAGGCAGCCTGTGTATAACACAATTATATATTTATTTTTGGTCAGTCTTTATTTTTTTATCACAGAATTTAACAATAATTGCTCAAATAAATGTAGATTTAACAACGCTTACAAAAAAATGTACACCTTGAAATATGTAAAGAGCATCTTTGTTTTACAAAAATAATTGTGGGCTACAGTAAGCACATTGTAGTGGCTGCTTTATTTTGTTAATTTTCCTACTTAGCAATCTGTTAGGTTTGCACAAGCATGTCAGACTGCAATATTTATTTTTTGATCAGGCCAATTTTAGCCAATTAAAATTATTTTATTTATAATGTATAATTATTTTTTTTCCTGAGCTCCTCAAACAGCTTTTGTCTTTGCTTCCTCTGATCTACGTGTGGTGCACACAACAATAACTACCCAGTGGCATGCATGTTCCCTTTAAATAGAACTGCTGATGAACTCCATTAAGCCACCTGTGATACTAATTGAGATCAAATGCTTGAAAATGAAACATTATTGCAATGCTAAGATTAATGGTATTTTTCCAGCAAATTTGTCCATACTATGACCTGAAGCCATGCAGATATATATTAGACAATAACTTTTAAACTGAATCACATTTCATGAAGAATAAAGCCTTGGTTCAATGAGCTGAATGCGTACAAACACATTTAGCTATTTACATATTAAATATAAAACGTCATTACTGTGAACAATCTTTTTTTCAACAAACCCAAAGGATCGTAAGAAATACATTTAACTTGAAACAATCTGTTTTGTACTGAAATTGTGAAACATAGCTATGCCCTGAATGGTAAAAACTTCTTTATTGAAAATGTGTTTGCAGTGCAGTAAACATTTCTTCTTATTCTTCTCGTCTTAAAGAGGCATTTTGCCGCAGTATTACATGTTTAGGCAGTCCATTTTATGAGCTGTTGTAACGTGATGTTTCCACTGTGACATTTAGGTGCAGTTGCAGCTATTGACGGCAATTGTCAAGTTGTTCCTGAAAAAGCCCACAGAGACACAGGAGCTGGTGCAGCAGGTTCTAAGCTTAGCTACACAGGTGAGGCGGGGGAAACAAAGCAATGGTTCAGCTCATACATTTACATTTTGTGTCATAATCTGTGTCTCCACATGGCTGCTTGCTCTTTATTGCTCTTCATTCCTTTTTTAACAAGTCTAAATTGTTCTCATTAGATGAAGATTTTTATAGTTTTGAACATGAAGATAAGAAATTACACAGAGCACCTCAACATTCAATTTTAATGCCTATTAAATTTTGTGTCTAAAATGTTTGATTTAAAAAATATAGTAAAATGGCAAATTTGTCAGATTTTGGCCATAATGTCACAACTTAACACATGATTATAGGATTCTCTAAAAAGAAATAGATCTTGGAGGACTTGTTGCTTTTCATAGTTATGATGGATCTGAATGTTTTGTGCCTTGTGCCTGGAAAGTAGCAGGTTAGTGAAATTTCCCCCCAACTTCAAAAAGCTTTCAAACAAAAATGTATTCTCAGGTTGTTTCATGCAGTATCCACATCTTAGCATTTCCCTGAGGCAAACTGTTTAGTGTCATTTTTAAAAAAATATCTCATTTCAGGTCCAAGAAAGAAAAGCTTTTCAACATTAAATATTTAATAAATATACTTATAATTTATCTTTGTTGTTCCTTTATGTCTTTCTGCAGGATTCAGATAACCCAGACCTCAGGGACAGAGGCTACATCTACTGGCGTCTGCTCTCTACGGATCCTGTGGCTGCCAAGGAGGTGGTTTTGGCTGAGAAGCCTCTCATTTCTGAGGAGACAGATCTGATTGAGCCGACCCTGCTGGAGGAGCTTATCTGCCACATTGGTACTCTGGCCTCCGTCTACCACAAGCCCCCCAATGCCTTTGTTGAGGGCAGCCGTGGTGTTCAGCACAAGAGACTTCCAGGCAGTGCTGGATCGTGAGTCATATTATTTTAATTTATTCGTTTAGTCTATTTAGGACATTTGACTTTGTGGTTTTAAAATTTGAGTTGCACTAGTGTGAAATTGTTTTTAGATTAAAGAGTTAATCATATACACATCTTAATAACATTTTGAACAATTAAATAAATCACTAGGATTATATGTTATTTTAATAGTAAATCACAAAAAAATATTCATTTTATTGTTATAAATTTTCTCTGTTTTTCTTTACTAGTGGGGAGAGTGTTGAGAGCCCAGACACAGGCTCTGCTGCTGGGATTTCTGATGCTCCACCTGCTGTCATCCCATCCCAGGGAGACCTCCTGGGTGATCTTCTCAATCTTGATTTGACACCCCCTACCACCACAGGACCACCACCACCGGTCACCTCTGGTGTGCAGATGGGTGCTATGGATCTTCTTGGAGGAGGACTGGATAGCCTGGTATTTTTTTAAAAATGTATATGTATGGATGGATGGATACACTTATCTAAGAAACTACAGGTTTCTAAAACTGTGTTCTGTCCATTTATTTCAATCTGTTTTTACATTTTGCCTTTTTTTTTTTTTTCATAAACTTTTACGCGTTTTCTTTCTTCTTGACCTTGTGTGTTTTCTTTGTTCAACGCTGCACCTGCAGATGGGAGATGAGTCTGAGCCGGTAACTACAAGGAGGGAGAATACACCATTTATAAATAATTTTAAGAGCAATATTAAAATGCCAGTCTGAAGAGCCCATACACTGCTTGGGTACAAGTTGAGTGTTATTTTGGAGTTTAGAATAGCGTCAAGCAAAAACTGCACGGTTGCTCAAGCACTTATCGTCATCTTGTCTTCTAAAAGCTCCCCTCAACAGGCCAGCCTGCTGTAATTGTTCGGCTAGCTCGGCCAAAGAGTGTCGTTGATGTAATGATTTGTTAAGTGGAAGCATTGATATCAACAAGCTGTGTACACTCAGGGAATGTTAAGAGCAGCAAGCCACACAGGCAGCTCTATGCCACAAAAATCAATATGAAAACACAAAAACTGATACGTTTATCGTAATTGTTATTAGTATTTCACAGTCACCATTTCTTGCTCGCGTCTCCTGGATACAAATGTATAAAAAAAACAATGGCAACCCTGTTATTGACAATTTTCAATGTAATACACAGTGCCTGCAGCCTTTTATATTATTGTTTTGATTTTCCTGTTAGGTTTACATGGAGACAAAGAACAATAAGATTTATCACTCAGTTCAGTACAATTACTCAAAATCTGACAATCTTTAGAATGCGTACATTGCTGTTCTGAGGTGAAGGTTTATTATTTAATTACTTGTGCTTACAAATCTAAACCTTTCTATAGTTAATGTGCCTTATTTTTCCTCAAAATTGCTCAACCACCACAGCTTGCAATGCAGTTTTTGATGGAATGTCTATCGCTGCTTTTAATGCCAGATTTTCTTTTTTAAACAAAATCATCTAATGTTGAGAATTTGTGCTACAACTATCTTAACTATTCTATGAAAATTAACATTACAAGATTTCTCAAGCAACACTGAGATCACAAGTATATGTCGTGAATCACTCAGTTACTACCATATCATTTTAGCTCATTGCTTGCAAAGTTGACAAAACAGTTTTGTTTTTTCCTAAGTTTCCTTAGCTGTGTCAGCCATCTTGATTTTGAGTTGACTCCAGAAGTTAACCAGTTGTAGTTTTAGATCTGATATACCAGTACTGCTGTATAGCTACAAGCACAATATGGGCTCTTTATTCTCTTTCAGTAGTTTTCATTCATTCATTTCTCATTTCATATTGTCTTAACATGTACACTGAGCATGATGTCAAATTCTTGAGTCCATTTCTGATTTAATCTTTGAGCTCTTCAGTGTTTATCATTTTTCAAACAGCCACCCATTCCTTTGCGGATGAACACACTTCAGTCACCACAACAGTCCCCATCACCCCCAGATTACAGCCCCACTGAGGTTGGTCTAGGAGACCATGTTGGACCTGTAAAGCTTAGAATCCAACACCTCTTGATCCCTGCCATAGCACTGTTTCCTCTCAGTAGTCCTACTCAGCAAAAATCACATTGTGTGTGGACGTTATGTTGCACTGTTTGTTTTCAAACTGTAGGTGGGATTTTAGTAAGTCACATCAAAGCTCTGTATCAATATAGTTCAGCTTTGTTGCTTCATAGATTCACACTGACCACTTACTTTGTGCTCAGTTTTTTTCAACACTATATGCATATCTATTTAGCAGTATTTGAATAAAACCTGTTAGTTTTAGACATGCTAATCCTTAATTGTTGAATATCAATGGATTCATGTCTGTAGATATTCCCTTACTATCGTTACTTGTTTAAAATGTGAACCCTATAGCTGTCATTAATTACCAAAGTTACTCTTCCATGACTCTCGCATCCTTCCATCAATCTGTTACCCTCTTTAAACCTTTCAGAACAATATTTAGTGTTGCATATGCAATTATTAATCTGTATTGGTTCTTTAAACTTTCTTTTGTTTCTTTCTCGTGAGCAGCTTGGTGGAGACCTTGGCGGAAATTCTGCTGTAAGTCATTTTCTCTGGCATTTCTTAGGTATTGATCACTTGATTGCAGTGCCACACTGATTGTGTCATTTGTTGCACTGTGATCCACAGATGGGAGTTGGTTTTGGTGCTGCTCCAGCTGTAATGCCAGCCTCATTCAATGCCCCCATTAGTGGTGGCCTGGATGACCTGTTTGATCTCGGAGGTGGAGCTGGTATGCCTATGGGAGCCTTTAGTCCCCCCAAAATGGTGAATCAGTGCACCGGAATAAAACCCTTAAAGTTCTGCATCGTCATGGATCAGTTTTGAAAGAAGTGATCTTCTCTCTGCTCAGGTTTGGCTTCCAGCTGCCAAAGGCAAGGGCCTTGAAATTTCAGGCACTTTTGCTCGCCGTGCTGGGGTCTTCCAAATGGAGTTGACCCTGACAAATAAAGCAATGAGCGTGATGACAGATTTTGCTATCCAGTTCAACAGAAACAGGTGCAAACAACTTCTACAGCAGCTCATACAGTAAACTAGTCAAAAAACTGAATTTGTGATTTTATTTTTTCCTTTTTTTTTTTTTAGCTTTGGTATTGCTCCTGCTGGTCCCCTTCAGGTTCTGACCCCTCTGAGCCCAAACCAGAGTATTGAAGTGACCCTTCCTCTCAACACTGTTGGACCTGTAATGAAGATGGATCCCCTCAACAACCTGCAGGTTTGACGTCACATATTTTTCTTTTAAATTTTTTGACCATACAAGTTTTTGCTCTAGTTGAACACTATACATATTTTTAATATAGCTCTGTACCAAATTTTAGCATACATACTTGACAGTGATGCAGTTCAGTAAAATAATTATCAGATGTAAGTTAAAACCAGAGGCACATTGATGTAATCTGTACATCAGTTGATTTAGGTTTTTTTTTACAGCATAAATCAACATGCATCCCACGAAGCAGCCCGTTTCTGTTGGGACATTGTTCCTGATAAAACAGCTAATTAATTAAGTCATCCTCACTCTCACTGTTACTCAACCATGCTGTTGAATTCCCTTGCTGAAATTATAACGGGATTAAAACATGAAACAGACATCGGAGCTGTTTCAGTAGGTTGTAAGAAAGGGGAAAATTAGCAGCAGAAGTCTGTTTGATTTTGATCTGGGTGGTTCTTTTCAACTGAATGGTGGACGGTTGTTCTATGCAGCTGGGGAGAAAAGATAAGAGTGTCAGGGAGGACGATGGCAATTGGTGCGGTCATTAGTGGTCTCCCAACACACTGCTCTTTTGTTTCTCCTGTCCTCAGCAACTGCGCTAACCTTTCTACTCTGCAACCTTTAAGCAGAGCTTTGATAGGACCAGCTGTCAGTTTTGGCAGTTTTTCAAATACAGCTTGTTCTGCAAGTAAAAAAAAATCATGATCAAAACTACCGGTACTCTTTATATGAATTTTGTTTTAGTTCAGTTAACAACATCTGTTAAATATATTCAGTTTTTCACAAATCAGCATACGGCATTTTGCAGTAATGCTGTGTGCCTGAAATGGACTTTGTGGAGGGGCAACATCTAGCACAGTGATATTCAGAAAATTAAATCTGTATTTCATCCACAAAGAAAAGACCCTGTAGCTTTTGCTTTGTAAGTTCGCATATATTCTCTCCAGCTAATTTGTTTAGTTTAATAAAATGCAGTGATTTCCTCTTATATTGTGTTTTTGTTCTAAGGTGCAACAAAATATTGTTTGCATTATTCAGATATTGTTGATTGATGTCTTCATTTAGTTGTTGCTTGAATAAAAGAAATGCTAAAACGGGTCAACATAGTCGAGCCTCATAAAATAAAATAAAAATCTCTTTTGCTGTATCTGTTGAGAACCGGCAGCATTTAGTAGTACAGAAATTTTAAAAAATATTTGAAAATATTAAATATTTATCTGATTTGAATTAATATTTATAGACATTGTGGCATGAGACAAATATGATGCTCTAGTGCAGGTAAGGCCAGAATTTAAGGCCAGGAATTGAATACCCAGTGGTGGGCACAGCTAAACAAAAAGTTGTCTTCACTAACTGCTAATTTGCTAACTAGCTAAAAAAAAAAGCTTTAACTGCTAAACAGATTAAAAACATTATCGGAAGCTAACACTAAAGTGCTAACTTGTATCATACACTGCTGTCGCTGACACAGTAAGACTGTCTGTAGTGTGACAGCGTTGTACGTGAACACAACTCAATATGTTTTGCTTGTGATTCACGAGCGTCCATATCCCTCAGAGGTGAGCTTTCAAAAATGAATATGGTCCATCAGAACCAAAGAGGCGGAGCAGAACTCTACTGTGATGCATTCAGTGTGCGTGGATGTCTCCCCCATGTCTTTTACTATAATCATTTAACTCACTTTAGTGATCCTCTTTGTGGTTAACTGCGTTTATAAACTAACTACAAAGTCTCTGTGCGTCATCATCAATATTATCTCAGTAATAAATCTGTCTGTATTAAAGTTAAAAATGTGTGAAATCATGTGTGAGAGAGTCACGTCCCAGATACGGTGTGAGCATTGCAAAGCATGCTGGGTAGTAATTATGTGTACTGACTGTTTACAATGTTTCTGAATATGAAAAAGGGTTTTTCATGTTATTTTCTTGTTCTGGTTTGGTTTGGGATTAATGTAAAAGTCTCTGTTATTGGCTGTAAACTGACACCACCAGTCACTGTTTGTGGTTGATATGGTGGGGGGGAAGTTGATGACATCACAGGTGGTTTTTACCTTTGCTTAACTCTGCATAGCATAGCTTCACTTTGTGTAAATCTCCATTCTCCTGTACACTTTTAGTGCGGAGAACTGTCTTTAAAAAATAGTGGACTTGAATTTAACAGATTTAAATTTAGTGGAAGCTATTTCCGCTAAAGGTATTCAAAGTAAGTTAAAATGCTACTCCACTAAGCAGAAAGATGGTTCCTCTATTAGAGTATTAGCAGAACTGTGCCCACCACTGTGAACATCTTTTGAACGTTTGTAATACATTTGGAGATCAATATCAGATATCGTCTTATTTGTTGCAGGTATGGACACTTTTCCTCCACTCTTAACTACGTATTTAAAACTTTTTATTTTTTCCAAAGCAAACCTTTTCAAAAAGTTTGTTTTAGTCATTGCCTCCATTTAGTTTTTGTCCATTATGTTTTTTTAACATTTGTAAATGAGATCATAGTTATTTAATCATACACATTTAAAACATTCAATAAGGCTACATTTATGTCATCAGAACATAGCTTTTTGAGACCAGCCAAACATTTTTCATATTCTTAGAAGGCAAAGTGATATCACCATTGATACCGGCACCTTTTTATGTGTGTTTCTTTCTGAAAGCATTTAAAGTGAAGCTTTGTATGATTTATGCAGTCCTGTGTTGCACCTCGGAATAAGATGCATTAATAAATTATTCATGAATCATTCTTTTCTCTTCCTCTGGCTGAACTGCACTTTACAAAGCGGACTGATCAGTATCATTTCCATCATTTCCTTCTCCTTGTTACTACAGATGCTCTCTTTACACAACACTTGCTGGTGTGTTTTCCGTACCTTGTACTGAAACCTCCAGGGCTGTAAGACAGCCTGCCAGAGAAGCTTAGACTAACATCGTCATTCTTTATTAGATTCACACTTTAGATTCTTTTCAAGTTTCCCTTTTAGTCTCATGTTTTCAACCAGGCTTGATATTCTTATCTCTCTCCAATTCTGTATCTATTTTTTAATCTCCTTTTGATGTGTCATCAAAAGCTGTTTATAGATGATTGACTTTATGTATTTAGTTTGTAAGTTTCATGTTTTTTGGGGGTTTTTTGCAAGGAGCTTTCTACTTGCATTGAAACAAAATGATGGTCATTTCTGAAATGATGATCAGTATATACATGTAAATTGAATATATTTTTATGTAAACCTAAAAAATAATTAATTTTGAAGATTTAGAGGTAAAATAAGAAGCAAAGAAGAATTAAATAATATTAATTCAGTACTGTTGCTTTCTTAGCTGTTTGTTTGAAGCTAATATGTAGAATCGACTGCAAACTCTTTACAAAAAGGTCAGATATCCCCAAGTCGATTTCTTCCACCAAAGCAACATTATGATAGGTCTCAGATGGATTTAATTTACTTATCAGATCTTTCTGTAAAGAAATCAACCTACAGCTTTTTTTCCCCTTCAAAATAAAAGCTACTGTAAGCTTTACCCAGCAATTAGCATGAGGGGCAGCTGGTTCAGTGGTGTCCTGAGCCCTGTCAGACAGGATAAAGGTTAGCTCACAAACAGCAGATTGCAGTATTTATTTAAATTTTATTATTATTATTATTGTTGTTATTCTTCTTCTTCTTCTTGTTGTTGTTGTTGTTGTTGTTGTTGTTGTTGTTATTTAGTTTTGTTTCAGAGGAAGAGAAATTGAAATTTTTGCAAATGGAAACCAAAAATCCCACTGCACTAGAACTCATAATATAGTAATGATGCTTGTTATCATTTATCTAAGAAAAAATTTCATTCGGCGCTGTTCAACCCTGACTAAAGTATAACATATCTGTTGTTCAGACCAGCTGTACTCTTTAACTGTTTCAAAGCAAAGTGCTTTTAACACAATCAGCCTCGAGCATGCATCAGGGTACAATCAGCCTTTCTTTTTTTGGAGTTCTGTCTATCTCAAGCTGTAAATCCAACAGTGTGTTCTGGTCAGTAACAAAAAGCTCACATATTGTGTTTGAGTCAGCATAATGTTGTGGTTAAATCAGTTGATTGAAAAGCTGCCAGGTGGTAATGCTGTGCCGTAAATTGATGACTTGAAATTTACTAACCTAAATGAACTTATTTGAGTTTACTCTAAATGTCAGGCATGATTTCACATTTATTCGCTCTACATTTCTGTTTCCATTTTAGTGTCAGTTTCCATGTTGTTAGCCATTTGGAGCATTTTTTGGTGTCTTAAAATAAGACCAGTAGCAAGATACCAAGATAGTCTGAATATTTTGTGAAGGATGTTGGAATAATTAGTAGATGGCTTATTTTTTCTTCCTGCTGTTGTTTTTCCTCTCACCCTCCACTTGAATTTAATCTCTCCTGCAGGTGGCTGTTAAGAACAACATTGATGTGTTTTACTTCAGCTGCCAGTACCCCATCAGCATGCTGTTTGTAGAGGATGGGAAGATGGGTGAGTGTCTCGTTGCTAAATCGCTTCATTCCAAAGCCTCGAAGCTCCACTGACATCAGCGACAGAATAATGAGCCCCCACTGAAAGATTGATGCATGTGTGTCAGTTTCCGAGCATGTGACGTACGTGGCTGTGATTGTCTAATGTCTACGTGCTGCAGAAGTCAGTCATATCCCATGGCAGAGCAGCTTGTATTGCAGCACCACTTTGAGCATTTTTATCTTTTGTTTTTGTGCTGCTGTCTGATTTGTTTGATGAAAGTGTTTCAGTGTTTCTCCCTGTGGAGACTTCTTATGGGCCTCGCAGTAGAACTGCTGCCAGCGGCTGCAAACTAATGCTTGAGAACCAGAACCACACCGTGGCACTTTGTGTCTACAGTGGAGCCAACCCTCACTGCTTGGACTTATTTCACAACTATGACCATAATCACAATAACAGATTGTGTTATTGAGCAGTAGATTTCAGGATGTGCTCTTCCTTTTCTAATCAACAGAACGGCAAGTTTTCCTTGCCACATGGAAAGACATTCCTAATGACAACGAGTCCCAGTTTCAGATCAAAGACTGCCATCTCAGCTCAGGTAAGAAGAATGATCAGAGAGCCGAGTGCATTGGCTGAAAAACACATCAATGTGCAGCTTGTTGTCATATGAAAACGGGCAGAAAGAGCCATGTTGAGCTCAAGTCTAATCCCCACCAATGAAGCAAATTGTGTTTGGAGAGCTAATCAGCTGCAGTCCCTATTAATGTGTCATAATTTTAGTTTCACACAAGTGTGAGAGCAGCTGAGCTGGAAAAGAATTCCTAAAGACAGCTTAATGGAGAGTTACCCCTGCAGATTGAATTTCTTCTATATGAACAAAGAAAGATTTTACGTCTTACTGGGCTACAACAGCAAGACTGAGGCTTAGGAGAGAAGTTAATTTTGAATTAGTGACTATATCAGCCTGGAGTGAAAATTCTAGGAAAAGATGAAGAGAAAATGAATTCTTCATGGCCTGGTGCATTTAATGGTTGTTTCTGCTAACAGAGCATTTAATGATTGTTTCTGCTGACAGACGGTGCATGACAGGAATCAGTCAGAGACTTTATGCTAAATATGTGAAATAAAATCTAACTGAGCTGTCAGTTTAAACAGGAAATGTATTATGTTGTGTAAAGGTTGGGGTATGTTCTGTATACAGATGCAGCCTCCAACAAACTTCAAGGAAGCAACATCTTCACCATAGCCAAGCGCACAGTGGATGGGCAGGACCTGCTGTATCAGTCCATGAAACTTACCAATGGCATCTGGTTGCTGGCAGAGCTCAGGCTGCAGGCAGGAAACCCAAACTACACTGTGAGTATTGAACTGTTTAAAGTCTAATCACTGATGTACTTGTACTGGTAATGACCTATTTATGAGTTTAGAAATTAATGTTAAAACGTATGTAAAATAGTGTAACATATTTAATAATACAAATCTTGCTCTGTATGAAGGACTTTTAGTCAAAGACTAATTTGTGCCTCTGGTTTGGCTTTTAAAGAAAACTTAACTTCTAAAACTGAATACAAAAACCAAAACATTAAAATATATAGTAAAGCTAACAAGGGAGCAATGATTTAAAAAGAAACACACGCAAATTACTGCTGAGATTTTGAAAAACTGCTTTCAGATAAGGTTTGCTACCATCTGGAAAATTATGTAGAATCGTAAAATTGTCAATATACATTTACTTCCTTTAAAACTGTATTTTTTGTACTGGTGAAGATTTTTTAATAATCTTTGTTATTTATGTCCCCCCTCCCCCCAATAAAGTTGAAAAGTTGCCCATTTTCTCACAATTTTGAGTCAACAGCTAGTATCCATCAGAAGAAGCTCGGGGAACTTCAACCTTTAAAGGTGTGAGTTGTAAATGGTGTGAGAGAAGTTGTCACTGGTGTTGTGGGTTCCTCACGCATCACTTTTAGGTCTGCTCAC